>CM025783.1:51272519-51304006 GCA_014636745.2 Centella asiatica
AAGTTTTTATAACTTGAATAGTTAGAAATTATTTGTGGAGGGGGAGGGGGGGATTGAATACAATTCTTAGATTTCTTGCCCTATGTAAAGATTTCAAATATAATTGTAATTTAATTGCAGAGATAATAAATAAGAAAAATTATATCAATCAATAAAGAGTGGCTTTTATTGATCTTGAATCTAAATTACAATATGATAATCAAAAACTATTGATACCAACTTCTTAAAACTGTTCGGTGATGAATAGTTGCAACCTTAAAAAATAATTTCTAACTATTCAAGTTATAAAAACTTGCTTGTCTGTATCTATCAGTATCTAATTCTCTATATATTTGATACAGTTGCCATGTTCCATTTTGAACAACTTCATTGTTCGATTTGAACAACTTCTCATATCTACTCTGTAAAAAAATAACTTTCTGTGAATAAAATATTTATTAGTATATGTTGTGTATTAAGATGGACTGATAGGTAGTGTGATGTTCCTACTTTTATAGACCAGCTTCCTAATCTTGTCAATTCTGATTGTGACTCTATTATGGATCTTGGCTGGCTTCTTATTTGTAACTATAAGTCTTATTGTGTTTAGATTTTATTGTGTTCTAGTCCACGTCATCTTCAATATTTTCTTTAATAACTCTGTATCTGCTGATGACTATCTGCTGATGAAAACCTTTATATGTTAATGGTTATTTATCTATTGATGATGAACTTTATCTGCTGATGAAAACCTTTATATGTTAATGGTTATTTATCTGTTGATGACGAACTTTATCTGCTGATGAAGAATTTTATCCTCCAATAACCATGTTTTTGCAGAGTATCCCATGATAGCCATATTACCTCTAATGCAGAATAATATTTGATAAATACTTTATCCACCAAGTAACAAAATCATCATTTGATTAACTACTTTAGGATTTATCTTCTGATTATCCACATAGTCAATTTTACACTGTCAGAGGATAAATTCACTGATGAACAATTTACACTGTCGGAGGATAATACTTGAACAAAACCAGCTACAGTTTATTTGCTGATGTTTATATAACACATCAACAGTTTCTACTATAATTTCAAATCTAAAAATTTCAATTATTATACATTATCAACAAATGCTATACTTTTTAACAGTACTTGAATTGAAATTTATTAATGCAATGTTAAAAAAATTGTTATGTCTATATATCATAGTAATTTGACGTAAAAATTGATTTTATTTTATTTTCAAATATTCAATATAGATCGTACACGTGAAGATTGACGAGTAATAAAGAAGAGGTCCAACATCAAATGATTTATTAGGTCTTGTTATTGTTGAATTTGTTTATCATTAGTTGAAATAAAAAAAAAGTATTTATAAGATGTATTCTATTTAAGTCAATTACGTTTGTTTTGTGGGATAACAATTATTTCCTAAGTTTTATCGATGGTTTAACTTCATTTTCTATTAACAGGAGACCAGTGACTAGCAAATGTGGTTTAAAAAGAATTTTTTTTACAATATAGTTAAAATATATTAAAATACTTGTTAGGAATTTTAGTATAGATTATACATTTTAATTTAGTTTAGGTAACAATTTGTTAGTTGAGATCTAGTGCATATACCAAATATTTATCTATACTTTTAAAAGTTAAATTAGAATCTATGTCATCACGTGACATTTAGAAATTGGACGGAACCTTAATTATCAAGAGAATGTTTGTAAATTTTAGTTTGAGTACCAATTTGTTGAGAATTTCACTTTTGGTATCAATTTATTAATTAAGTACTAATATACTTACTAAAAGTCAATTTTACCTGCGTAGATCGAATACAATTTAGTTTTGACTTTAATCATGTTAATAATTAAAAATATAATATCTTATACATATAATTACATATATAAAATATTAGAAATAAAAATATTTAAAAAATTGTAATTATCTTAATATTACCTATAAAACAAAAATGCCACCAAACAAAAAAGACAACTAAAAAAATAAAAGTTGTACACGTACAACATATATACTAAAAGAATTATAACTAAAAATATATATTAAAATAACATGGTTTATATTTTATGTTACGTAAATGAAAGCATATATATAATTCATACATATAAAAACATGTGTGTGTGTGTATATATATATATATATAATCAAAATGTATTAATTTCTTAATATTATTCGAAGAAAATAATAAAAAAACAAAATGACTCGTGCTATGTACCGACTTGGAGACTAGTTATTCACTTATTAGTTAACAACCAAACTAGTTAACAACCTAAGGTTGCGTTTGATTTGATGAAATATAAATAAAATGAATTTTACATTATTTGTTAGTTTATTAATGTATAAAATTCATTCTTTATCTTATTTTTTTTTCATAAGTTCATATGTATTTTTAAAGTTGCTCATTAAGATGAAAATTATCTATTCTATCACGACTACGATTTTATACATAATATACAATTTTTTCATTCACATAATTTTTAAAATTCTTATTTTATACTATTATTTTTCTCTTATACACTCATTCAATTCTTATGTTATTTCATTCGTTTCAACCATCGGATTTACCTAAATGGTTAGAGGGGGATTAAGAATAAATCAAAACGAAGCCTTAGGTTGCTTGGGGTTTATATTCCTTGCACTTGTGAATGCGGTATTGATATTGATATTGACCGAGGGCTGAATTGAAATATTTTGGCGGAAGTGCCCTAACATTAACAATTACAACAACAGTGTTTCCTCCATACCACCCAGTTCATCGATTCTTCTTGCCCTTCTTCAACCCTCATCTCTCTCGCTCCTAGATTGGATTATTATCTCTGCTTCTCTTTCCTACTCCCTGCCTCATCTTCGTCCGTAAGTTTCCATTCTCTCTGGTTTAACACTTGGTTGCCTGATTTGAGACTAAAAAATTGTGTGAATAGCCGAGAAATAGCTTTTTCTTGTTTCTTTTCCGTTAATTCTGTGTTTAATTAATCTGCGTTTATTATATGATTTTGTATTTTCCGTTTGGTTGTTTTGTGTTCATTAGTTGGTCGTTCTAATTTTCAGTGAAGTAGAAGGAGATTTGGGATTTGCACGAGTTTGTTTTGGATGACAATTGAAATGACCATGCCCTTTTGTTGCCATTTTTCAATATAGACAGTTGAAACCAATAATCGACAGTTGTATTGGTCGTCGTATTGAGACTCCATCGATCATGTCTGTTGATCCTGCATTTGTGGACGAAGATGCTTCTTCGGGCTCCGGCGAGGACATGAACATGTTAGATGGACACAGTAAGCGTCAGGCTGCAACACATCGTCGTAAGAGAAGTCGAAAGGCTACTGGTGATGCCATTGTTGATGCTATGCTTGAAATTGCAACTGCTTCAAAAATGAGGGCAGCTGCAATAATGAAGAATGAGGAGCGATTTTCTATAAGCAAATGCATTAGAGTATTGGATGAGATGCAAGATATTGAGCAGCATCTTTACTTTTTTGCTTTGGATTTATTTGAAAATCCTAATGCCAGAGAAACTTTTGTGTCCCTTAAGAGTGAGAGGCGATTAATATGGTTGCAGAGCAAATTTAATACTTCTTCTGGTGCGGCAGTCTAATGACCTAAGTCAATTTTCACCTTTTTGTTGTGTTTGGACCTTGTGCTGACTTACAATCATAGTTGGTATCTATGTAGCTTTCTCATTACACTTATTTATGGATGATGGATGGCATATTTAATGAGAATAATTTATGGTTCTGGCTTCACGGTTCTTTTTTTTTGTTTTCTAAGGCTGCAAGCTGATTGAGCTGTTCTGTTTCCGTTGTTTATATTTGTATTATGCCACTGTTACATTCTGTATATAAATTTAATATCTACAGATACATAATCGAGCATGGATGACTGTGACTTAGAGCTGGATGAGATGGAACTAATTGCAGCTGCAGCCGGTTACTATTATTACAATAGTGTCACCAAGCAGCCTTGTCGTAGTATCTCTCCATCTGGTACAGGTTTTATGACAGAAGTATTAAAAGGTTGTGATGATTTTGGTCGTGAAATGCTTAGGATGGATAAACATGTTTTTCTGAAGTTATCTGATAGTCTTCGACAAAGAGGAATGTTAAGGGACACAGCTGGTGTTATGATAGAGGAGCAGTTAGCTATTTTCTTAAACATTGTTGGCCACAATGAACGTAATAGAGTAATCCAAGAGCGATTCCAGCATTCTGGTGAAACAATCAGCAGGCATTTCAACAATGTATTAAAGGCAATCAAGTCCTTGTCTCGTGAATTCCTTCACCCACCATCAGTCTCTACTCCTCCAGAAATTCTTGCAAGCAATAGGTTTTACCCATATTTCAAGGTTTAACTGTGAAACCTCGTTGCTCAAAATATTTTAGATTCATATTCTTTTATAACTCATTTATTTTTTGTTTTAACTCTCAGGATTGCATTGGTGTGATAGATGGCATGCACATCCCTGCACATGTACCAGCCAAAGACCAATCTCGATTTCGTAATAAAAAAGGTGATTTATCACAAAATGTTCTGGCAGCATGCACATTTGATCTTCAGTTTATATTCCTCTATCCTGGTTGGGAAGGCTCAGCTGCAGATTCACGTGTATTAAGGGCTGTCCTTGATGATCCGGACCAGAATTTCCCTCCGATTCTGGAAGGTTGTTCCTAAAACTGCAGTATGGCTTGTTCCTCAGTAGTCCTATTCTGTATATGTTTTTCCTTGTATTTGCTTATAAATGTAAAATCATTCTTATTAATTTAAATCATTTGAGGATAAGAGTACATGTTAATTTTTTAAAAATTTATAATAATACAGGAAAATACTATCTTGTTGATTTGGGTTACTCAAACATGGAAGGGTTTGTTGCTCCTTTTCATGGAGTTCGGTCCCAACTCCACGAATATAGAGGTGCTAATCAATTACCAAGAAACGCAAAGGAGCTATTTAATCACCGGCACTCATCCTTAAGAAAGGCCATACAGAGGTGTTTTAATGTTTTGAAAGCAAGGTTTCCTATTCTTAAACTTGCCCCGCAATATGCCTTCCATACGCAGAGGGATATAGTTATAGCTGCATGTGTGATACATAATCTCATCCGACGTGAAGAAAGAAATGATTGGTTGTTTGAGAGTGCTGAAGGCAGTGGGATCACGGAAGAACTTCCTGATCTTGATGATGAGCCTGACGTGCAGCTGACCACACCTGTACAAGAACAGATTGCATCAGCATTTCGCGATTCGGTTGCAGAATCCATGTGGAATGACTTCATCAATAAGTGGGATGAGTGGTGATTGGTATGTAGCATATGAGATGCTATTGGTCAGTGAGTGAACTTTTTAGTGGATGTTTTTGTGACTATCAACACGGAACTAAGTAGGTACCCAGTGGCTTGCAGTGTTGATTCAAGGTGATTCCGCAGGGGTCTCTTTTGTCACTCTTTATCGCGTTAGTTAGCCTTCTTTGTTTTGTTCTTTTCGGATGTTAGCCCGTCTTTATGATAAATTTATCATTTCTATTATTAGCTATGAGCTTCTGTTTTATCCCCAGCCCGTGATATTATTATGTATTTAATTTAATTTTTATTTTTAGTTTTTGGTGATGTAAGCAACTAGTGCCTGGAGATATTGGCTTTTCCATTTGGATTGCTCTATGCCACATCCCTTTCCCCTCATCCCATGGTACGCAAGATGATGAGTCAAATACCTTGTATAAGTTTGACAACTTGCACTCCAGATATTTGTCTAATGCTAATTTTAAACCTCTGAATCCATGCTTTGTTACTTCTTGGATGTATATGAACCACTCCTGTTACAATTCTAAAATTAAGGATACAAATGGAATTATTTATGAATGTCTATAATTTCATTTATGATATGAATCGTAAAAATATAAAAATATCAAAGTTTAGATTTAAAAGTAATTTTTGTATGTTTCATCTTTTGCGATGATTTTACTTTAAAATTACTAAAAAAAATCACTTCATAATATTATACAAATATATTTTGTGTATGGTAAAATATATCCGAAGGGAGAGTATTTTATACGAAGTACTTCTTCCATTCTAGTCTAAAAAATAGATGTATTTTAAATTTTACACAAAATATAAGTTTACATGATCTTATTCAAGATCGAAGTAAAATTTTGTATTCATAAGAACTTCGAAATACTATATTACGAAATCAATTCATATATATTAATAGAACATGAGATAATTTTAGGAAATTATAAATACGATTCGCGGAATTAATTACTGAGTTAATCCATTGAGTTATAAATTCAAATTGAAATATATTTTTAATCATAAACTTTGTTGAGCTGTTTTGAAAAAATCAAGTTTATTACATATCTTATCAAAGTCGATTTCGAAAAAATTAACTGCAATTTCAAATTTCAATTTTTAAATCACTTTAAAAACCAACTTAACCAATGATTCTTTTACCAAATATATACCTAATTCATATAAACTTAAAACAGAAACAAAAACTAATGTTAGAAATTATAACATTTGATGATAATGTACAAATTTAGAATTGTTAAATTTTGTAATTGTACAAGTATCCACAGTAGTGTTCTGTTTGTCCCACAAGATAGTATGTAGGAGGGGTTGAATACAAACCACAAAATTCTTTCGAATTTTGTGAGTTTAGTGAATATATTGTATTAAAAGTTACGAAATTGAAATAATACAATATATCACAAGTGTTTGTAAACTTTTATAAATCAATGAAAGATTACAAAAGCTCACTGGTGTGAATGATCAACTTCTAATAACTCTATTGAAAATAATAGTTGCACTTTAGAATATGAATTCTATCTTCTCTCAAGTTATGAAAACTTGCTTCTCTTTCTCTGTAGGTTTATTACAGCTACAATATGATCTGAGATAAGATATATATTCTTGTTGTTATCTCAGTGATAGCTTGTTATATCTCGATGTGTATTATCTCAGCTGCTCCATGTCTCTATTTATAGACATAAATTCCTTGTTCTCCAAGTTTCTTCAGTGAGTTGAAAAAAAAATATCTCTGATATTCTTTGGTAATTGCAGTTCTGTCACATAATTTCTTCTTTTTGCATAACCTTCTTTGCACGTCAACCTGTTATGTAACATCTCTGGTATACCAGCACACCAGCTCCCTCTTTTCCTCTTGGAGTTCCTATGATAAGTTATCTCTGCAATGAATAACTTATCTCTATGAGTTTCTTGGTTTTTGATTGAACCAGCTTTCATATTTTTCTCCTTCAAGTTTTTATAAGTTATCTCTCCAGTTTTCACTCCAGTAGCTATATACGCATGCTAGTGTATAAGTATGACTTTTCTCCATATTAGTGTTCACACCTGTAGTGTATAACTTATCTCCTTTAAGCTTATTTGGTAGCCAATCTCTCCTTATTGGACCACCATCTATATTTTAATTTCACCACCTTTAAACTTGATTTAGCGAATTTGTGAACTCAGTCATGTGTCGTCCCATATGTCATGTTTAGTCTTTGATTATTTTATCCCCTGATAGATAGTCTCTGTTTATCAGTGGATATTTATCCTCTGATGGACAGTCTCTGGTACCGGGAAGTCCATCCCTTGATGACGAGAAAATTATCCCCTGATGCTGAGACACTCATCCACTGACGCCGGGAATCTCATCCCCTGACGCCGAGAAACTTATCCATTGATGCCGAGAAACTCGTCCCATGATGCCGAGAGATTTATCCCCTGACACTTGAGCACTTTGGTGCTTCACATTTTATCCACTGATGCCCGACCACTTTGGCTCTAATGTAAATTACCCGATGACTTTGGCGATTAATAATTTAGAGTTTGGCGATGTTGTTGATTTGCTCAACGACTTTGGCGATAGTCATTTTGAGTTTGGCGACGGTCAAATCTTCTCAAGGCTACTTTAATGCATTGTAGTATATTTGCTTTAGTCTCTGGTTACTTCAGCATTAGTCTCTGATGAACAAACATTTAGTCTCCAATTAATAAAAACTTAGTTTTCGATGACCAAAAACTTAGTCTCCGATGACCAAAAATGTAGTCTCCGATGAATAAAAACTTAGTCTCCGATGACCAAAAACTTAGTCTCCGATGAACAAAAACTTAGTTTCCGCTAGACTAATTTTGCTTGATCACTCTTTGACTTTTGTTGAACTCTCCAAATGCAGTCTTTGTAGTCTCTGATGCTTACTTGTAGTCTCTGATAGTAGTTTCTTATAGTGCACTACTGCAGGTACATGTACAATTACACAATCTAACAATTCTAAGTTTATACTTCATCATCAAATGCTATAATTCCTAACATGTTCTATCAGAGACTACCATCAGAGGCTGCAGGTACGCATTAGAGACTACAAAGACTGCATTTGGAGAGTTCAACAAAAGTCAAAATTGGTTAAGCAAAATTAGTTTATCGGAGACTAAGTTTTTGTTCATCAGAGACTAAGTTTTTGTTCATCAGAAACTAAGTTTTTATTCATCAAAGTCTAAGTCTTTCAGAGACTAAGTGTTTATTCATTGGAGACTAATGTTGAATCTACCAGAGATTAAAGCAAAGACACTTCAATGCATTAAAGTAGCCTTGAGAAGATTTGACGGTCGCCAAACTCAAACATTACTCAATGCCAAAGTCATTTTGACTGTCGCCAAAGTCATTTGCGTATCGCCAAAGTCATCGGGCAAATCAACATCCCCAAACTCAAAAATGATTGTCGCCAAAGTCATCGGGAAAATGTCTATTGCTAAAGTCGAGTACCCGAGCATTAGGGGATAAATATCCACTGATGAACAAAACTGCTCGTCAGGGGATACATATCCACTGATGAATAGAGACTGTCCATCAAGGGGATAAAATAACCAGAGACTATAAATGACATTTGGGATGACATATGACTTAGTTCACAAATTCACTAACTCAAGATTAGAGGCGATGAAATTAAAATATAGATGGTGGTCCAATAAGGAGATAAGTTTTACACTGTAGGTGTGAACACTGATAACGTAAAATATGGAGATAAGTAATACTTATACACTAGCATGCGTATATAGCTGCTGATGTGAAAACTGTAGAGATAACTTATAGAAACTTGAAGGAGGAAAATTTGGAAGCTGGTCAAATCAAAAACCAGGAAGCTCATAGAGATAAGTTATTCACTGTATAGATAACTTATCATAGGAACTCCAAGAGGAAAATAAAGGAGTTAGTGTGTTGATATATCAGAGATGTTACATAACAGGTTGGCATGCAAGGAAGGTTATGCAAAAAGAAGAAGTTATGTGACAGAGCTGCAATTACCAAAGAATATTAGAGATATTTTTTGAGGCAACTCACTGTGGAAGTTTGGAGAACAAGGGAGCTATATCTATAAATAGAGACATGGAGCAGTTGAGATAATCAAATAATATTACACAATCACATACACAAAAACACAAGTATTCTTATTATCTTAGAGAGAAGCAAGTTTTTCATAACTTGAGAGAAACAAGTTTTCATAAACTTGAGAGAAACTAGAAATCATTTTTCTAGAGTGTAACTGTTATTTTAAGCAGATATTGTCTACAACTAGTAATCACTACCATAAATAATTGTAAATATTCAAATTGATTTACAATAAATATACATATTGTAGATTAATATTCATATCTTGCAATTTGCTTTACTGTTTCATATGTTATATCTTTTCAATAAAGTTGTTTTAACTGTTCTTAAGTTTTAAACTGTATTAAACAATTAAATTCAAAGAAAAGTTAGTAATTGTATTCAACCCCCCATTTTATAATTACTCCACAGGACAAACAATTAGTATCAGAGCCGTTCTAGATTAATTCAATCTAGAGATCATGAGTAAGTCGAAGGACAACATCAGAGCTCCACAACTAAAGAATGGTGAATACTTATTCAGGAAACAAAGGATATTAAGTTATCTTGATGCAAAAGATGACCAATAAATGGAGATTATTGAAAAAGGTCCTCCATAAATAAAGAAGCTTGTACCTAGCACCACCTCTGATGGAGTTACTGCACCAGAAAAATATGAAGCAAAAACTCCAAAAGAATTTACTCAATTAGAAAAGGAGGAGGCTGCCAAGGATAAGAAGGTCAGAGATATCCTTATCACGACACTTGATAACAACATGCTATACAAAGTTATAACGTGCAAAACATCCAAGGAGGTTTGGGACAAACTCACTATCCTATGTGAAAGGAATGACCAACTCAAGCTAAACAAGCAACTCCTGTTGATTCAACAATATGAGTTGTTTACTGCCAAGGATGGTGAATCTCTTAATGATCTATGCAAGAGATTCATCCCATTAATTAATGATTTATCTACCTATGGCTAGGAGTATTCTATGTTTCAAGTGAATCACATATTTCTGAGAGCTCTCCCCAGACATTGGGATCAAAAGACTACTGTAATCAGAGAAGCCAACAAAAATCTAGGTCTTCTAACACTGGATGAGATATATAGAAACTTGAAGACCTATGAGTTGGAAATCCAGCAATGGAATAAGCAACACTCCAAAGATAGATCTGTTGTACTGATTGCAGAGCCAAAGAAAAAGAAGCTTGGTGGACACATGAAGGTTTTTATTAAGAAAGAAGATTTCAATCATGAGGAAATAGAAGAAAGTAAAGACTGAAAAGAATGAAGTTAGGAGTTATACACCTGAAGAGCTAGATGAAATTGATAAAAGCTTGGCCTAGATTGCTAGGAAATTCAAAAACCTATGATTTCAAAGATGAAGTTTAGGAAAGGCTCATCAACATCAACATCTACTTCTGTCAAGCCAAGTCAATCAACCTTGATTGACAAATTTAAAATCAGGTGTTATAATTGCAATGAGTTTGGTCACTTTGCTAGTGAATGCAAGAAGCCCAAAGTTAAGAAGAAGAAAGACTTCAAGGATGAGCAAGTAGATTACAAAAATAAGTACTCTGATCTTCTTAAGAAAAAGGGAAAGACATATATAGCTAAAGGAAAGGATTGGGTGGATTCAGATGAATCTGATGTTGAGGAAGAGATTGTAAATTTGGCTTTAATGGCTAAATCCTCAAGCAATTCTGAAGGAGAAGCTGAATCATAGAACTCATCACCAACTAAGGTACATGTTAGAACTAAATAAGCTCAAGTGTTTGTAAAGAGGGGGTTGAATACAAAAACTACAAACTTTTTTCTCTTTTTAAAACTTAATCTACAAAGGCTGGAATAGCTACAATGATCAGAAAAACTTTACTGAAATTTAAAATGTACACACAAGCATTTAAGTTAAAATAGTTGTATTATAACTTGATGTTTTTCTGGAAATCTGTTTAATCACAAAGTGATTAACAACTACAAATCTGTAATAAATTACAGCTTCTTTTTACTCACTCACTAGTTACTGATTTTTCTTTGAATATTTTTTTCAAGATCTATTACAAAACTTTCTTCTAGTGTTTTAATGTTGTGGCTACTCAGTTATTTCATGTAACAACTCTCTCTGTATATGTAATAGATCAGTTGTTGAATCCACATGCTAGACATGCTGCTTTCTCAACATAGCCGCAATATGTCACATCACTGTCCTTTTGGTGTAATGTTTCATATTGCTTTTGGCTGGTGTTGCTTCTTTTTCATCTCCTGATCTTCATGCATTTAATGTTTGAGAGTTTTTATTGCATAACCAAACTTCAAGGAATATCTTCCCAGTTATACCCCTTGTTTCCTTACCAAGTATCAATGATTTGCTTGTAAGTCCTGGTGACGAGTGGACTAGATCATAACGATCCACTGAAGACAAGCCCTGATGTTGAATTGATCAGTGTTTCTGCATCTCCTGATGACAAGTCCCTGATGAAGATTTGATCAGTGCTTCATTATCCATCGATTGTTGAGACCTTCTAATATCCACTGATGACATTTACTGATGAGTTCCCCTGACAAGTTGATCCTTTGATGTCATCCACTGACTAGTTCCCCTGAAGGATTCATCCCCTAATGGATTCCTTTGACGGGTTCATCCCCTGACGGGTTCTCCTGATGGGTTCCCCTGACATGTTCATCCCCTAATGGGTTCCCCTGATAGGCTCATCCCCTGACACAGCATTTTAGGCTTCCCTTGATGGGTTCTTTTCATTGATGCCTTTAAAAATACTTGTTCTCTTAATCACTGATACTTTTTTGGCTTTGCTTAGAATGTCTGATGTGCGGAATACTCATATTCTTTTAAGTAACAATAGTCATTCCCTGACACTGTCAAGTCTGTTGAAGCTATCACTGATGACTTGCCTAGTGTGATAGTCTATCCTTTAATGACTAGTTTGTCCATTAATGGATGAAAAACTTGTGCACATATACTACGGTTTGTAGAATACCTTGAGTACTTACAGATGCACATTTATTTCTTTACTATATAATTATCATCATCACCATTTATATCTAACAATCTCCCTCTATTTATATTTATTAGATTGATAATCATAAATCTAGCTAATGTATTGATGATGATGTCAAAACTCAAATCTATAGACATTAAAGAATAAATGTATTTGTATAGTTACAAAGAATAACTATGTACAAGTGTATCACTAATCTATTAGAGTATTTACACTTCAGAGTTCAGGATCCCTCTTTTATTGAGCAGAAATGAAGGACAATGGATGACTTGATTCAATTGGTTGAGGTCACTTCCAAGGCCTTGTCTTCTCTGATACGGATTTTGATCTGGAATCCGGAGTCTATTGTCTTCCCCTCCTGTCTTTAGCTGCTCCAGCTCCTTTTGAAGAAGTGTTCTGAAGTTGACAATGTTGACATTTGTGCTGGGTTTCAGAGCTTCAAGGACAAATCCAATCTCTTGCAAGTTGGCTGCAGCAAGTTGTCACCAGTAGAAGTTGACAATCTCCCCCTTTTATTTTTGAATTCCATGCCTATGGGGTTTGTGATTTTCTTTGGGTATTCCTTGAATCCTTTTACTGATGGAATATTCCTCACTACTATTGCAGTCCCATCATTAGCTCTGGTTTCCTCAATCTGCTTCATCACCTTTTGCACAAGCAGGGTTCTGAATTTAATGACATATCTATTTTTGTGGTAAGCAATTTGGCTTAGAACATGCATCGATTCCTCCAGGTCAAGCCCATCAACTTCATGGGTTCTTTTTACTAATGCCTTTAAAAATACTTATTCTTAATTACTGATATTTTGTTGGTTTTTCCTGGAATGTCTAACATGCAGAATACTCATCTTCTTTTAAGTAACAATAGTCATTCCTTGACATTGTCAAGTCCGTTGAAGTTATCACTGAGACTGGCCTAGTGTAAAAGTCTATCCTTTGATGACTGGTTTGTCCATCAGTGGATGAAAAACTTGTGTACATATACTAAGGTTTGTAGAATACCCTGCGTACTTATAAATGGACATTTATTTCTTTACTATATAATTATCATCATCACCATTTATATCTAACAGTACATAACTTTAATATTTCTTCAATTTCTAAATATGAATGTGATGCTACCATTCAAGAAATGGCCAAAGAGATTTATGACTTGCATGCTAGTTTAAGATCTCTTACTAAAGAAAACAACAGGATTACTGAGACCAATAATGTTGTTTCAAAAAGAAACTCAATCTTAGATTCTGAATTGTTAATCCTAGAAAAGGCCAAATTTGAAGCTCTTAATGCTAAGAGACATCTTGATAATACCTTGAAAATAGAAGAATATCTAGTTGAAAAACACAAGGCTGAACAAAATAAGATAAAACAATGGACACAATCCTCACACAAAGTGCAGGATCTTTTAAACTTTCAAAATCCCAATCAAAAAGTTGGATTAGGATATTCAGATATGCCCATTGTCGTATCAGTTGTTGAAAAACCCATCACCACTTAGATTAGTATTAGTTAGTGATCCTGGTGTAGTGAGTCCTTTCTTCCGTGATGAACTGTTGGCGCCAGGCTTACATTTTGTATCTGTGGACCGAGGAGAAAGGGGGCTCAGTGGGAAGAGGATTGTATTGTGGGAGAAGCAAAGAGGTCAACTTCTTTCAAATATACAACATGGATTCTAGCAATGCAATGTAGTTGGACTCTCATGTCGATCTGAATGAATCATTCTTTCCACACGGAGGTAAATCTTTACCTGATAAAGAAATAAAAGCTAGCACAGAATCTAAAATAGCAGGAAAATTAAAACCAATTAAATTTGTTAAACCTGCTAAGATTGAGATAGGTGAAAGTTCTAAAGTTGTAAATTTCACATTTGTAAAGAAAACGTTGGAACCAATGCTAGAGAAAAAGGCTACTAAGAATGTTGGTTTGCTTACTGACAAACAATTAAAAGAAAAGCTAAAAAGGCGTCCATTATTTGAGCCTAAGAAAAACAAGAATGGTAAATTAGGTATTAATAAATACAGTAATTATGCACCAATACCTAATGCACCTAGGAAGGCATGCAACAAGTGTGGTAACTCCAACCACCTTGCTTTTTAATGCATAAAAATTAATGATAACATGCATGTTCGTCCTGTTTCAACTAAAGCTCCTTGTCCATACATTGCACCACTTCAATATATGCCATGTTATAATTGTGGTGATTTTAAACATCTATCATATGCTTGCACTGCTTATGGAAACTGTTATTATGCTTATCCTTCTATGCCTAATGTTCATAATAACACAAGGAAAATGTCTCCGCAAAGGTTAATGTTTGTTCATAAGCGGACCAAGGTGGATCTTTCACCTTAGACCAAGGTGGATCTTTCACCTTCCAAGAAGAGGAAAGAAATGAAAAAGAATACACAACCAAAAAACAAAACTAAACCTAAAATTAAAACTGTTCAATCAAAACCCAAGCAGGTGTGGGTTCCTAAAAGATCTAACTAATTTACAAGTGTGTGCAGGGCAAGAAGAAGCAGCAGTTGTGGCACTTGGATAGTGGCTGTTCAAGACACATGGCTGGAAATAAGTCTTTGTTCTCACAATTTGAGGAGAAAGATGACCCAAAAGTATCCTTTGGAGATGACAACATTGGATACATTATGGGATATGGCAAAGTAGTTCATAGAAATGTCAACATTGAAGATGTAGCTCTGTTTGATGACCTAATGCACAATCTACTCAGTGTTACTCAGTTTTGTGACAAAGGCTATCAAGTTGTTTTTAAGGATGAAAAATGCCTTATAAGCAACATAAAGACTGGAGATATTACATTGTCTGGAGTTAGAACAGACAATGTATACATAGTTGACTTTTGCTCAACAAAAGAAGGACAATACACATGCTTTTACAGTAAATTTGGTTGTGGCACAAGAAGCTGTCTCACCTAAACTTCAAGACTATCAATAGTCTGGTGAGAAAAGGATTAGTGAAAAGATTACCATAACTTGAATTTTCTCAAGATGGCCTTTGTGGATCTTGTCAGAAAGGAAAACAAAAAAAAATTTCCTTCAAAAGTAAAGAAACATCAACAATAACAAGACCAATTCATCTAATACACATGAATTTATTTGGTCCTGTTAATGTGATGTCAATATCCAAGAAAAGGTATGCATTTGTAATTATTGATGACTACTCAAGATACTCATGGGTTAAGTATCTACATACCAAGGATGAAACTCCCCAACAGATCATTGTTCACATTAAAAGGATAGAACTTGAAGCTGGAGAGAAAGTCAAGGCCTTAAGGAGTGACAATGGGACTGGATTCAATAATTCAATAGTGGAGATGTTTTGTTTGGAAAAAGGCATCTCACATACCTTTTCAGCTCATAGAACTCCTCAACAAAATGGGGTTGTTGAAAGAAAAAATAGGACCTTGATTGAAGTTGCTAGAATCATGCTTGAAGAAGCCAAACTACCTATCTATTTTTGGGTTGAAGCAATTTAAATTGCATGTTTCACTCAAAATAAGACATTGATCAACAAAGCTCACAACAAAAATCCTTATGAGATTATGACAGGTAGAAAACCTAATGTCAAATTTCTTCATGTATTTGGTGGCAGATGTTTTGTGCTAAAAAGTCAAGGTGAGAATTTAAGAAAATTTGATCCCAAATCTGATAAAACAATTTTCCTAGGTTACTCTTTAACAAACAAAACATACAAGGTCTACAACCTCAAACTCCACATTGTTGTGAAATCAGTACATGTAGCCTTTGATAATAAAAAGATTGAAGGAATGCATGATGATGCAGAAGGAAGCCATGGCAAACTAAGGTTTGAAAATGAAGATGAGGCAGAAAATGCTGAAAATAACTCATCGAATGATGAAGATGAACCCCAAGAAGCCACTCCACCAGTGGATATCCCTTTAACCCCTGAGGGGGAGAAGTCAGTGGAAAATGAATTAGAGGATCTCTCAAACTCCAATTTAGAAATATCCACTGATTTAGAGGGAGCTTCACAAGAAGCTGAGAGCACTGAGCACCATGGAGGAAATTACAACATGAAGCTCCAGCACTTCATAATCAATGGCCTTCAAACAAACCTCAAACAATTCATTGCTTCTAGTCAACCTCTACTGGTGATTTCTACCCTCCACCATTAAGATGTTAATTTCAAAAAGGGGGAGAATGATCAAGACAGGGGAAACAAAGTAATTCTAATAAAGACATGGAGATAATTGTTAAAAAGACTAATAGATTGATAGTTGGGCATTGAGGAACTGAAAACAACAAAACCATCACTATTATGTTCATGTACAATTATGTTTTTACATGGTTCAAATTCAATTATAAGAAATGGTGTTATAACGTTGTGTTTTGACATCATCATCAAGCCTTGATTTATGCTTATCATTGATAAACATAAATAGGGGGAGATTGTTAGGAATTATAGTATTTGATAATGATGTACAAATTTAGAATTGTTAGATTTTGTAATTGTACAAGTACCCGCAGTAGTATTCTATCAAAGACTACCATTAAAGGCTGCAAGTACGCATTAGAGACTACAAGGACTGCATTTGGAGAGTTCAACAAAAGTCAAAATTGGTTAAGCAAAATTAGTTCATCGGAGACTAAGTTTTTGTTCATCGGAGACTAAGTTTTAGTTCAACAGAGACTAAGTTTTTGTTCATCGGAGACTAAGCTTTTGTTCATCGGAGACTAAGTCTTTTAGAGACTAAGTGTTTGTTCATTGGAGACTAATGTTGAAGCTACCAGAGACTAAGGTAAAGATACTTCAATGCATTATAATAGCCTTGAGAAGATTTGACCGTCGCCAAAGTTATTTGGCTAACGCCAAACTCAAACAATACTCAACGCCAAAGTCATTTTGACTGTCGCCAAAGTCATTTGCGTATCGCCAAAGTCTTCGGGTAAATCAATAACAACACCAAACTCAAAATAACTATTGCCAAAGTCATCGGGCAAATCAACAACATCCCCAAACTCAAAAATGACTGTTGCCAAAGTCATTGGGAAAATGTCTATTGCTGAAGTCGAGTACCCGAACATTAGGGGATAAATATCCACTGATGAAAAAAATAGCTCGTTCAGGGGGATAAATATCCACTGATGAACAAAGATTGTCCATCAGGGGATAAAATAACCAGAGACTAAAAATGACATTTGGGATGACACACGGTTGAGTTCACAAATTCACTAACTTAAGATTAAAGGTGGTGGAATTAAAATATAGATGGTGGTCCAATAAGGAGAGATTGACTACTAAAAAGGCTTCAAGGAGATAAGTTATACACTGCAGGTGTGAACATTGATAAAGTAAAATATGGAGATAAGTCATACTTATACACTAGCATACATATATAGTTGCTAATGTGAAAACTACAGAGATAACTTATAGAAACTTGAAGGAGAAAAAAAATGGAAGTTGGTCCAATCAAAAACCAGGACACTCATAGAGATAAGTTATTTTCTACATAGATAACTTATCATGGGAACTCCAAGAGGAAAATAAGGGAGGTGGTGTGATGATACACCAGAGATGTTACATATCAGGTTGACGTGCAAGGAAGGTCATGCAAAACTAAAAAAATATGTGATAGAGCTGCAATTACCGAAGAATATCAGAGATATTTTTGGAGGCAATTCACTATGGAAGCTTGGAGGAAAAGGGAGCTATGTCAATAAATAGAGACAAGGAGCAGCCGAGATAATCAGATAATATAACACACTGAGATACACGATGTTTATTTTTGAAGCCAGACTTTTAGGATTTAAACCTGAGTCTTGGTGGAGCTGAATTTAGGATCAAAGATCTTAGTTCAGGTACATTTATAGTTAACAAATTCTTTAAATTTTTGGTTTTAAGTTATGCTTGTAATTTTTGAGTTTTGACATCATCATCAACCTTGGTTTATGTTTATCACTTTGATAATCATCAATAGGGGGAGATTGTTAGGTTTTATAACATTTGAGGACGATTGTAGTTACAATACTTAGAAATATAAATGTACAGTTAGTGCTAGTTTATCACATTTGAGTTTTTGTAGCTGGTAGTGTATTCTCTGATTATTGTAATATTTTTTTTAAAAGAAACTAAATTAATTTGTATTATAAGAGACTACCAGAACTACATTAGAGATTTCAACAAGTCAGAGATTATGTTTAGTCTTATCAGAGACTAAGGCAAAAGTTTATCAGAGACTACAGATCAAGTCATTAAAGACTAAGCTTAAGTCATCAGAGACTAAAGCTTAAGTCATTGGAGACTAAGCTTAAGGCATCAGAGACTAAAGCTATCAGAGACTAAACATACTTGATCCAAGACTAAAGTTGAAGCAGTCAGAGACTAAAGTGAAGACTATTCTCTAATGCAGTACAGAGTTCTAATTTGATTAGAAGTTGACTTTGACATGGGCATTGAAGATATGTTGAAGGTGAACCTGGTTAGGAAACTAACTAGAATAGTAATTCATCATGTAATTGGTTGGAGAAACCTATTCCAATTGTACATAGAAAATCATTATTGAATAGTATTAGAAGTTGTATTTAATTTTACAGAGTTGTATTAGAATTTGTATGTTTTTATAGATTTATACATATATAGTACAAAAAGTGAAGCTGAAAATCGATTTGTGATTGTTAGAATTTGTAATCAATTATTAATCAATAAAAGAAATTGTATATAAATTTGTCTTGTTCTTGTTCTTTATTTTCTGCAAGTTATATTACTTTAAAGAACAGGAATTTGAAAAAGATTTCAAGAACTTGTATTCAACCCCTTTCTACAATTTCTAGGCTATCTCACCAGGACAACACTCTGTTCTCCATGTGTTTCTGGTTTGAAGGTTTTTATTAGACCACCAAATTTCAAAGAATATCTTCCCAGTTATATCTCTTGCTTCTTTACCAAGTATCAGTGCATATATTTTTATCCCTAATAACGTGTGCATTAGGTCTTAACTATCCCCTAATGATAAGGCCTGATGTTGTCTTGATAAGTGCTTCTGGACCCGCTGATGACAAGCCTTGATATAGACTTGATTAGTGCTTCATTATCCACTTATGTTAATCCTTGATGTAGAATTAAATTAGTTCTTCTTGATCCCCTGATGTTAAGACCCAATACTATCCACTGATTTTATGCATTGATGTAGTGTTTAGGCTATCCCCTGATGGTATCCTCTGACAGTCAAGCTATCCCCTGACAGTTAAGCTATCTCCTGATTTTATCCCCTGATAGTCAAGTTATTCCCTGATGTCTTTTTGTACACTAACATCTTTGATCATTAATACTTTGTTGGCTTTTCCAAGGATGTCTGATGTGCAGAAATCTTGAACATTAAGTACAACTAGATATACCCTACCACTAACAAGTCATTTGGAATATCTACTGAAGACTTGCCTAGTGCAGTTAAGGTTATCCCCTAACGGACTAAGTTATCCATCAATGGATGATTATTTGTGAAAATATACTAAGGCTTATAACATAACTTTAGTATTTACAAGTGCACAGTTATTAAATAATACTTATATCATCATCAACATCATTATACCTAACAACTCCCCCTATTTATGATTATCAATTGGATAACCATAAATCTAATTTCTTTACTGATGATTATGTCAAAGTCAAAACTATAAAGAATGAAGAATGAGATATGTATTTGCATTGATCTATGTGTATTTGTACAACTAGAAAGAATAACTATATAGAAATGTTTACAAAATTGATACAAGTTTTTAACACTTAGACTTCAGGATCTTTCTTTTGTTGAGTTGTAACAAAGGCCAATGAATGACTTGATTCAATCGGTTGAGTGTCGCTTCCAAGACCTTGTTTTCTCTGGTCAAGATTTTGATCAGGAATCCTGAGTCTTTTATCTTCCCCATCAACCTTCATTGTCTTAAGCTCCTTCTGTAGCAATCTTCTGAAATTGACAATGTTGACCTTTTTTTAATGTTCCAAAGCTTCAAGGACAAATCCAATCTCTTTCAAGTTGGCTATAGCAAGTTATGACCACTAAAAGGTGACAATCTCCCTTTTGGAATTCTTGAACTCAACACCCATGGGGTTTGTTATCATATTTGGATATTCTTTGAATCCTTTTACTAAGGGAACATCCCTTATAACTGCTTAGATCCCATCATTAGCTTTGGTCTCATCAATCTCCTTCAACATTCTTGACAAGCATGGCTCTAAATTTGATGACATGTTATTCTTGTGATAATCAATCTAGCTTAGAACATGCATTGCCTCATCAAGGTCAAGCTCATCAACATCTTTTTCACTTATATGCTTTTCTTGCCCATCAACAACTTTGTAGAATAATTTTAAAGGTTTCTCCATAGTTGTGGACAAGTTTTTGATGTTGTTTATGGTTTTTCGCAACTTCTCCAGTTCTCCCCTCAAGTCTCTATTGTGCGCCATTTTATTGGGCACAACTTGCCCAGCTAGTGCAAATTGTTTAGCATCTATCTTCCTGAACCAGTCAAACAATACTGTGAACTTAGACCTATTCTTCATTTGGATGACAATTATTTTTTTCTTTGTTACTTTTTACCCTAGCATTTATGTTGATGGAGTGCATATATGTCAGACTCTTTTGTATGTCATTCCTTAGAAATTCAGCCAATGTAGGTGGTCCATATGGTACAAGAGGAGGGGTTTGAGCTTTGGCTTGAGATGACATGGGTTTGGTAACATCAGGGGATGTTGAAGGTACCTGAGTGTCAAGCCTTTTTGAGTTGTCTTTGCTTTTATCCCCTAATGCACCTTTTGAGGGCTGAGTTTTCCTTAAGGCTCTTGGCTTGACACTTCTCTTCTCTTTTTCCTTCTTCTCCACAACCATTTTCTCTTCTTGTTGAAGTTGTTGTGCATATAGTGCATCAACTTCTACAAGCTTCTTGTCTTGAGGAAAGACAAGCTCCACTTTCCCATCAATTAGAGCTTCAAAAAGTGTTGGGAAGTAAGTTGTCTTCATGACATCTCCGAGTAGTTTGGGTTGTCATGATTGAATAAAGTTCTTCTTTTTATGTTCTTCAATCAGGATACCTTTGTCTTTGTCTTTTCTAGCCATGGGAGCTTCTTGTGAAGAAGGAGTAGCCATACTCCCTAAAGGTATAGCTTTAAGTTTCTCAGCAACAACCCCTGATGAAGTGTTTGAAGATTTCTCCCCCTTTTTGGCAGCATCATCAGTGGAAGTTGAAAGTGAAGTGATGACTAAAAGAAGTTGTTGAAGGTTGTTAGCCATGATTTGTTGTAGAGATTCCATCCTTGTCAATCTAGTGTTGAATGAAGATAGTTGTTGGTCAACATTGATAGTCAGTTTCTTGAATTTGAGTAGTGAGTAGCTGGAGACAAAGGTATCAATAACATTTTGTACTTTTTGATCTTCTCAAAAACAAGTAGTTTGGAGCTTGGTAAACTCAATGTCTATAGATTTACCTATCATGATCTAAGATTTCAAGATATTGATGAGGACAATATCAGTTGTACGTGAGAGCTCTTGGGTGAGAAGTTTTATTGTCATTTTTTTCTTTTGATAGTAAAAATTAACTCCCATGAGTTGTAAAACATCATCCATTAGAGTGTCATGTTTATCACTATTTGAAGAAATAGGTGTATTTACATCGTCAAAGTTTTCTCTCTGTTCTTTATTGTTAAGGATCTCATCCTTACTTCCCTCTTTCTCTCCTTTTTCATTGCCTTCTAAGCCAGCTCTTTTTGTTTCTCCTTTTGCATTAACATCTAAGGTAGTACTCTCTGTCTCTCCTTTTGTCAAGGTTTTCTCAGGAGTTTGACCTTGCCTCTCTTCACTAAGTATTCTCTCATCCTCACTGTGTATAGTCCTAATGGGACTCCTACTAGTGTGGGTCTCATCAACTGTTGATAGGGTTAATAAAGCATTTACAACAAGTGTGTCCACAGTTGAGAGTTAAGGATGGGAAGGAGATTTACTTGTATGTACAATTAGAGATGTATAGGTATCTATAGAGGAAGTATTTACATTGGTTCCTATATCCCCTAATTGATCATCAGTGATTGGATCATTGAGAAAAGAAACAATCATTAATAAGTCATGACTCTCAATCACTGAATCATTTCAAATGGGTTCCTCCAAGAAGTGAGAAGTTGGAGGATCTCATGCCATGACACTTTGAGTTTGTGTCATGATATCTGAAGAAATTTGAGGTAAAGAGAAGGAAGGGAAATGTGTAGAGGGGAGTATTGGTTGATCACAGAGTGAGGAGGTGATCCATCAAAAGAACTTGTGTGTGCACTCACTATGTTTGATATCTGCAAGTGACCCTTAAAGACCCTAATGAGTGTTTCATCAAGACCTGTGGCCAGTGTTTGTGCCTCACTCATCTCTATCCCTGGTTGGGGACTATATTCAATAACTTAATCCTTTTGAGAGAAGACAGCTAGAGATGTGGTTTGTTCCTTATTAATGTTAGTATCCTTTTGGGAGGATACTGCCTGGCTTGGTTTGGGGTCATCTCTCTTGGCCTCCTCCTTCTTCTTCTTCTTCTTCTTCTTCTTCTTCTTCTTCTCCTCCTCCTCTTCCTCCTTCAAGCCAACTAAACTCTCTCCTTGCTCCCCCTCATTTGTTGTGGTTACTTCTGGGGATTTTCTTTTAGTACCCTTAGTTTTGTGGGAGACTAAGGGTTGGGCTATTGAGAGCTGTGTTGGGTTTCGTAGGATAAAACGCAGTGGAAAAATATGATTAAAATAAGACAAAACGAAACCCAAACCCAAGGATCTATGCTAAACAATTTAATACAGATAGTTTAAGATTTTACCGATTAATTGTGCGAATCTGAAGGTTTGGTAAAGGTGTTGATCGTCTCCAAATCTTTAACGCAATCCAACAGAACTACGTCTCTACGGTATTCACATGAACACCCATGAACCGTCTCACGATTTGAATAAGAAGAGTTACAGTACTAGCTGTACGATCTATATCTCTCTTTTCTCTCTATATCTCTGAATTCTAGTTTCTCTCTTATGAGCAACTAGGGTTCTTAGAATACGTGAAATGTAAGTTAGAGAGAATTGCTGATATATCATATATATAGCCTTTTATAGAGTAATTCCAAAACCTAATCTAATTAGGATACTTAAAATCCGAATTTTATATTTATTAGAAATATATTTAATCAAGTCTCACTTAATTAATATATATATACAAATAAATCTATATTCGTATTTCCTTCCAAAGGACTCTACTTCATACAGATTACATATATATATATATATATATATATATATATATATAATTTAAAGACATGATTTAATTAAATCAATCTTATTGATATATTAAAATCATTGAGATTTAAATCATATCTCCTTGACGAATGTTCTTTGTGTGTGACCCTGTAGGTTATTATTATGTTGGCAATAATTTTAAATCATATTACAAAATTATAAACAATGAGCGGCATCTAGTAATACATCACTGTTACCCAAGTAATAATAAAGTCATAGATTCGACGTTACCTTTCGTGACCAATGTTTCAATGTAACTTAATCCTTTTAACCATGACATCTAAGATTAAATTCAAGGCATGGATGTGTCATCCTCTTCATAATTTAATCTCAGTTTTCCTAATCAATGAGTAAACTATATGAAACAAATCTCTATTTGAGCATGGCCATGCATTTTATAGTTTCACTCAATAAAGAGGCCTATAGATATCACCCCTAATTTATAGGAGGGTTAAATTCCATCTACATCATTCCCATTTCTCACATAACTCATTATGCATCCAACAATCACCTTTATCGTCCACCCGATTAAAGGTGACTTTTGATAATGTCAAAATGCATAACTCCTTATGTAGAAATGTCATGACTTCAGGTCGAAGGACCATTACATCATTGTCACTATGAGAATTACTTATGACACATAACATAACGCTCCATGTAGAATTCTCATGGTGGGTTTTTCCAGTACTATGTTCTCTAACATGTACCTATGTATCAACTTAATATATCTCGTATATATTTATGACCAATGAGATATGGCCATCAGTTACTCCACATACTAGTCCCAATGTATTATTGTTGTCCCACTGACAATGATACTCAACTAGGGACATTTAAGAATAATGATACATTACATACTTATATCATCTCATATTCAAGTCACATACTTGAATCCATATAATTAGTATCATTCTTTTAAGGACATTTATTATGTTAACATTTATATAACGCAGTAAATAAAACATAATAAAAGAAATTATCATTTAACCAAAAAACATATCATAAATATAGTGTCACAATCATTACATAATTGGCCACTAGGGCATACACTCTAACAAGTTGTTGTTCAGAAGAGGCTAGTACTACTTGGGTAGGCTGAGAAGTGGTACTTGTCTTAGCCATTGTAGTTGAAGTAAAAGAAATAGGAGGTTGAGAGGAGAGTTGGGTTGCAGTGTTTCCCTATGCCATGTGCGGTGGAAGCACAAATGGCTCATTTGTGTAGGTTTTCTTTCTTGGCTCATTGAATAGCCTCTTCGTTTATGTATAACTTTGTCTTGTTATGTATAACTCTGTCTTGTTATGTCATCATTCTCAAAAGAAAGATTAGGTAGTTGATCTTTGATAATCTTGGATTAAAATGTGACATAATATACTTGTGATTTCCTAGAAGTATAACTACCTATTTTAATAACCAGATCATCAAAAATTAATTTTTCTATATCTATTTTTACATTCCTAATCATGGCATAAGAAATTTTTAGAGTTAGAGAGGTAGTCACCTCAAAGTTTGAGGACTTACCTGAAAATACCTTGGTGATGATATTAAAGAGATAAGATATCTCTTTCTTCACGTTCACTCTCTTAAGATCCTTGAACTTCAACACCGTAGTCTGGGGTGTTGTAGCCCAGATCTTTCAAGAACTCTAGCAAATTAGCATCAGATGACACTTCAACAAAATCGCATGTGGACAACCCCATAGCAGAATTAATTGTAGAATGAGTAATTTTGCCCTTCTCAGAATAAAATTTTGAATAAGATTTCCTTCATTGCATCTGGTCTTGTGGTGGAATGAATAAACTTAGCGCTCGACTAGATTTGTGAGATGGCTTCCCCCAACATCTCATCATCAATGAATATGGCCTTGTTACTCAGAGTTGAGTAAATAGCGCATCATTGACTTGAAACATGCATCCACCTCGTTGATGGCAGAGAAGCCCACAAAGATTTTTTGTTGAACCACTAGATCCCTAGGATTCCTTTGAGCAGTGCGTGGTGCCATTGAATATGTTAGAAGTTTTGAGAATAAAAGATGTAGGATTTCATTGATTAAGAGAGAAGAAAGTTTGAGCAATTGTTAGAGTAAAAGCAAATAAATGTTTGACGTGTCGTCAGGGAAAGAGAAATTGTATATAAATAGCTTTTTCAAAAGACCCTAATGCCACATTATCAAGGTTTAGTTATTATCCTCTGATGTAGTATCATCAGGGATAAATGAATATCCCCTGACGAGCTCGACTGCAAACACAACCTCTGGCCAAGATTTTTTTATTTTTTATTAATATAAAACATATAAGCTCACAGATATTTTATTATCAAGGAATAACATGAGAAGTTAGAGATACCAGAACATAAGCACTTGATAATTTGAACCATTCCAACACCTTTTTTGGCATAGCTGTATCAATTGGATTGATTTTCACTTTACATAATTCACCATTCTCAGCTCTCCCACTAGATTGTTGAAAGTGGCTTCATCTAGAGCCTTGGTGAAGATATCTGTTAGCTGCTTATGTGTTGGTACAAAATGCAATTTAATATTCTCATTACGCTTTCTGATAAAATGATATCTGATCTCTATATGCTTGGTTCTAGAATGTTACACAGGGTTCTCAACAATGGCTATAGCACTTGTGTTTTCACACAGGATTGAAATTTTGTTGTATGTCAGGCCATAGTCCATTAACTGATTTCTCATCCATAGAATTTGCACACAACAAC
Source organism: Centella asiatica (assembly GCA_014636745.2). Lineage (NCBI taxonomy): Eukaryota > Viridiplantae > Streptophyta > Magnoliopsida > Apiales > Apiaceae > Centella > Centella asiatica. The sequence continues at coordinate 51,298,895 of CM025783.1, forward strand.
TTTCAGCTGCAATGTATTCAACCTCAACAGTAGATGTTGAAATGGAATGCTGCTTTTTGTTTAACCAAAATACAAGCCTTCCTCCCAGAAATTGACAACTCTTTATTATACTTTTTCTGTCAATTTTAAATCCTTTAAAGTTAAAATCAGAATATCCAATCAATTCAAAACCACACTCCTTTGGATACCAAAGTCATAACTCAGTAATGCCCTTGATGTACCTCAAGATTCTTTTCACTGCAATGAGATGAGACTCCCTTAGGTTAGCTTGATAACTTGCACAAAAACATTTTGCAAACATAATATCAGGCCTACTTGCTATCCAAGTACTATAGTGAACCAATCATTCCCCTATAAGTCTTTAGATCAACTTTTTTTCTATTCTTATCAGGGTCAATCTTAGTTAATGTGGTCATAGGTTTCTTTGCTACTTTTGAGACTTCCATGTCAACTTTCTTGAGAAGTTCTTTGGCATATTTTGATTGATGAATGTAAATCCCACTAGTGGCTTGTTTAACTTGAAGTCCCAAGAAATAAGACAGTTCACTCATCATGCTCATTTCATATTTGCTTTGCATGAGTTTGGAGAACTTCCCACACAGCTTAGTATCAATGGATCCAAAAATGATATCATCAACATAGATTTGTACCAAGATAAGATGACCTTGGTATTGTCTAAAGAACAATGTTTTGTCAATGATACCTCTTGTAAACTTGTTTTGCATTAAAAACTTAAACAGTGTGTCATACCAAGCTCTGGGAGCTTGCTTCAATCCATAAAGTTCTTTTTATAGCTTGAAGACATGATTTGAGAACTTAGAATTTTCAAATCCTGAAGGTTGTTGGACATACACCTCATGTTCTAATTTCCCATTGAGAAAAGCATTTTTCATATCCATTTAATAAATTTTGAAGTTATAATGTGCTGCATAGGCTAAGAAAATTCTTATAGCCTCAAGCTTGGCCACTGGTGCAAAGCTCTCATCAAAGTCAATCCCTTCCTCTTATAGATTTCCCTTTGCCACTAGTCTTGCCTTGTTTCTGATGACAATGCTAGTTTCATCCATCTTGTTCCTGAATACACACTTGATGCCAATGACAGTTCTATCTTTAGGCTTAGGCACCAACTTCCATACTTGATCTCTCTCAAAATGATTTAACTCTTCATGCATTTCCATGATCCAATCATCATCTTGCATGGTTTCTTCAAATTTCATTAGATGTAGCTCTCCTAGTTTGCACTCTTTGATTTGGGTCACCAATAATCAATTATGTCGCGTGACTTCTAGTCCATTTAGGCTTAGGGAGAATTTGGATGAACTTGCATGATCTTTATTTCCTCCCCCTAAGTTTGTGCTACCTGCTTTTGAGAAAACTCCCCCTGAATTTGTGCTCAAGTCAGGGTTAAAGTTATCCCTTGATGGTGCATTTCCTAATTGATTATCCACTGATAGAGTATTCCCTGATTTGTTGTCCAGGTAATTGACTTTATCCACTGAAGCGGCTTCTTAGATGCTTGGATTGACACTAGGGATGTTTAGATTCTCCATTTGATTGCACAGATTAGCTTCTATCTCTTGATCATCAAAATCATCTTCATTTTCAAATCTGAGCTCTTCATAAAAACTAGGGTCTTCAAGGCCAAAAATTTTGTGATCATCAAAAGCTACATTTATAGACTCCATCATAACTTGGAGCCTTTGTTGTAAACCCTATAGGCCTTGGATGTCAAGGAATAACCTAGGAAAATTGTTTTATCAGCCTTTGAGTCAAATTTTCATAGATTTTCACCAAAGTTCCTCAATACAAAGCATTTGCAACCAAAGACATATAAGAACTTGATGTTTGGCTTCCTCCTTATCATCAGCTCATATGGTGTCTTGTTGTGAGCCTTATTGATCAGAGACTTATTTTGAGTGAAGCAAGTAGTGGATATTGCTTTAGCCCAAAAGTAGGTTGGAATTTTAGCCTCTACTAACATTGTTATAGCAGTTTCTATCAAGGTTCTATTCTTCCTTTCAACTACACCATTTTGTTGAGGAATTCTTGGAGCTGAGAATGTATGACTAATGCCCTTTTCCACACAAAACTCATCAATAGTTGCATTCTTGAATTCAGTTCCATTATCAGTTCTCAAAATTCTAACCACTGACCCATATTCAGCTTCAACTTTTTTTACATGGTCAATGACTTCTTGAGACACCTCTAATTTAGCATGTTGGTGTTGGGTTTCTTACCAGCAAACGCAGCGGAAAATACGATATAAAATAAAACAAAACGAAACCCAAACCCGAGGATCTATGCGAAACAATTTAATACAGATAGTTTAAGTTTTTACCAATTAATTGTGCGAATCTGAAGCTTTGGTGAAGGTGTTGATCGTCTCCAAATCTTGAACGCTATCCAACTGAACAGCGTCTCTACGGTATCCACACGAACACCCGCGAATCGTCTTACGATCCGAACAAGAAGAATTACAGTACTAGCTGTATGATCTGTATCTCTCTTCTCTCTCTATATCTTTGAACTCTAGTATCTCTATTATGAGCAACTAGTGTTCTTAGAATACGTAAAACGTTGGTTAGAGAGAATGGCTAATATATCATATATATATATAGCCTTTCATAGAGTTATTCAAAACCTAATCTAATTAGGAGACTTAAAATCCGAATTTTATATTTATTAGATATATATATATGTATTTAATCAAGTCTCACTTAATTAATATATATATGCACAAATAAATATATATTCGTATTTCCTTCTAAAGGACTCTACTTCATACAGATTACATATATAAATATATATATATATATATATATGTATTTAATTTAAAGCCATGATTTAATAAATCAATCTTATTGATATATTAAAATCATAGACATTTAAATTATCTCTCCTTGACGAATGTTCTTTGTGTGTGACCCTGTAGGTTATTATTACGTTGGCAATAATTTTAAATCATATTATAAAATTATAAACAGTGAGCGGCATCTAGTAATACATCACTGTTACCCAAGTAATAATAAAGTCATAGATTGGACGTTACCTTTCGTGACCAATGTTTCAATGTAACTTAATCCTTTTAACCATGATATCTAAGATTAAATTCAAGGCATGGATGTGTCATCCTCTTTATAATTTAATCTCAGTTTTCTTGATCAATGAGTAAACTATATGAAACAAATCTCTATTTGAGCATGGCCATGCATTTCATAGTTTCACTCAATCAAGAAGCCTATAGATATCACCCCTAATTTATAGGAGGGTTAAATTCCATCTACATCATTCCCATTTCTCACATAACTCATTATGCATCCAACAATCACCTTTATCGTCCACCCGATTAAAGGTGACTTTTGATAATGTCAAAATGCATAACTCCTTATGTAGAAATGTCATGACTTCAGGTCGAAGGACCATTACATCATTGTCACTATGAGAATTACTTATGACACATAGCATAACGCTCCATGTAGAATTCTCATGGTGGGTCTGTCCAGTACAATGTTCTCTAACATGTACCTATGTATCAACTTAATATATCTCGTGTATATTTATGACCAATGAGATATGGCCATCAGTTAATCACATACTAGTCTCAATGTATTATTGTTGTCCCGATGACAATGATACTCGACTAGGGACATTTAAGAATAATGATACATTACATACTTATATGATCTCATATTCAAGTCACATACTTGAATCCATATAATTAGTATCATTTTTCTAAGGACATTTATTATGTTAATAATTTATATAACGCAGTAAATAAAACATAATAAATTATCATTAACCAAAAACATATCATAAATATAGTGTCACAATCATTACATAATTGGCCACTAGGGCATACACTCTAACAGTTGGAACATGACCCCAAGTGTATCTGGTGTACTCATCCACAATTATCAATGCAAACCTCTTTTTTAATACCAACATTATGTTGACAAGACCAAATAGATCCCTCTGATGATCTCCTTTGCTTCCCTTGTTAGCAGACTGAGCATAAACCCTCTTGAGTAAACCCCATTTGAGGTATTCCAGTCACCATTTATCTCTTTAGAAGGTCATTGATAGTCTTATAGTTCAAGCGAGAGAGCTTCTTGTGCCACAATTTGCTCTCATCAGGGGTTGTTTTGCTATAGAAATATGAGGCTCCATTTCCTAAGCCAAAATCAACAACATAAAGATCTCATTTTCTAACCCCTGACAAGACCAGGTTCCCTTCATCTTCATTGGAGATTAAGCACCTATCACCTTTGAATGAAATGATGAATCCCTTGTCACACAATTGACTTATGCTTAATAAATTGTGCTTTAGTCCATCAACTAGTGCTACATCATCAAATGTGACATTCTCATTTGCTACCTTGCAATAACCCATTGTTAGTCCTTTGTTGTCATCACCAAATGATATTATTGGACCAACCTTCTGAGTGATCTCTGTGAGCAGAGATTTGTTTCATGGCTTGTGTCTTGAACAACCACTATCCAGAAACCAGACTTGCTTGTTTCTGACCTTTCTCTGCACACAAAGATCATTTAAATTGTTTTTGATATCTTTTATTTTTCTCTCACATCTGTTTGTGGTAGCATGTAAAAACCATTCCATATATAGGAAATCAAAGGTAGAACTCATGTGCTTGTCATGTTTCTTTTTCAACATAGTTGCAATATGTGTTGTCATTGTCCTTTCAGAAATGTACGTGTTAAACTACTATTGGCTAAAGTTGTTTCTTATTTGGTCTTTGTTCTCCATGCGTTTCTAGTTTGAAGGTTGTCATTGTTCCACCAGATTTCAAGGAATATCTTCTCAATTATACCCCTTACTTTTTTGCCAAGTATTAGTGCATATATCTTTGTCCCTGATAATGTGTGGATTAGATCTTAACTATCCCCTGATGACAAGCCCTGATGTTGACTTGATCAGTGCTTCTAGATCCCCTGATATAGACTTGATCAGTGTTTCACTATCCACTGGTGTTAATCCCTGATGTAGAATTAGATTAGTTCTTCTTGATCCCCTGATGTTAAGACCCAATGTTATCCACTGATTTTATCTATTGATGTAGTGTTTAGCCTATCCCCCTAATGGTATCCCCTGAT
>CM025783.1:51304016-51348287 GCA_014636745.2 Centella asiatica
TCTATTGATGTAGTGTTTAGCCTATCCCCCTAATGGTATCCCCTGATGGAATCCCCTAACAGTCAACCTATCCCCTAATTGTATCCCCTGATCGTATCTGCTGACAGTCAAGCTATTCCCTAATGTCTTTTGGTACACTAAAATCTTTGATCATTGATACTTTGTTGGCTTTTTCAAGGATGTCTAATGTGTGGAAAACTTGAACATTAAGTACAACTAGACATACCCTACCACTAACAAGTCTTTTGGAATATCCACTAAAGACTTGCCTAGTGTAGTTAAGGCTATCCCCTGACAGACTAAGTTGTCCATCAGTGGATGATTATTTGTACAAATATGCTAAGGCTTATAACATACCTTTATTATTTACAAGTGCACAGTTATGAAATAATTCTTATAGCATCATTAAAATCATTATACCTAACAGTTTGCTAAGTTAATGTAGAGAAAATTCGAAATGAGCAAGATGGGAGAGCTTAACTACTTCTTAGGACTGCAAGTTAAACAAAGCAAAGATGAAATTTCCATCAATGAAGCTAAGTACATCAAAGACTTTGCTGAAAAAAATATGGAATGGAATCAACAAGCCCTGTGAAAACTCCCTATGGCCTCAGCAAAAGTTACAGAGGTATGATCGGATCCTTACTTTACTTAACTACCAGTAGACCTGATATTATGTTTGCTACATGTATTTGTGCACATTTTCAAGCTAACCCTAAAGAATCAAACATAGCATCTGTTAAGAGAATTTTCAGATATCTTAGAGGAACTCCAAACTTGGGAATTTGGATATTCTGATGTGGACTTTGCGGGATTCAAGATAGACAGAAAAAGCACTAGTGGAACCTGCCAATTCCTTAGTGGAAGACTTGTCTCATGGTTCAACAAGAAGCAAAACTCGGTGTCAACTTCCACTGCTAAACTAGAGTATATCTCAGCAAGAAGTTGTTGTGCTCAAATCCTATGGATGAAGAATCAACTTGCTAATTATGGGTTTGTTCTCAAGTTTGTTCCCATCGTCTATGATAATACTAGTGTTGTGGCTATTGCTTATAATCCTATTTTTCATTCTAGAACTAAATATATAGATATAAGGCATCACTTCATTAGAGATCACGTTCATCAAAGTACAATAGAGACACTATATTCATACTGAAAATCAATTGGCAGATGTATTTACAAAACCTTTGGATGAAAATTGTTTTAATAAGTTAATAAGTGAACTAGGCATGCTTAACATGGATAGTAGTAGATACATGTTTTTCTATGTAATAACATCCAACAAGATAAGATGTTAAGCAAGGAAGGTCGAAGTTCATCACCTGCTGACTAGAAAATTTAGGTGACCCACTCAGCAAAGAAAATCGAATAAATTGTCTACTGAAAATACTTGATCATGGAATTTACCCAGTAAAGCATAGAAATCAGCAAGGAATATTAAGCCAAACCCTGTTGACACCCTCATTAAAGTGACCGACTTAGCAAGGATCAACCTCTTTTTATCATGTTGATCGAGTACTTAATCTCTACACAAGTCATCAAAACATCGACCGATGAAGGAATATCAACCGATGGAGGAATATCGACTGTTGAAGGAATATCAACCGATGGAGGAATATCGACTGTTGAAGGATCGACTAATGAAGGTTTATCTACCGATGATGAAGGGAGTTAACTTCTTCACCAAGGGAATTGTAGAAGCTATTGACACTTTCTCTCTCTCTCTCTCTCTCTCTCTCTCTCTCTCTCTCCTCATTTAATGAAAAAACTAATCATCACATTCATGCAACCGAATTTTACTAACAATTATTCCCCAAAAATATTTACATCTTGTCAAATTAATCACCATGAATTTTTCACTGATCAACCCCTTTTCACCCCTTATATAAACCAGATTTACCTCATTCATTACTTCACTTCCAATTATTCACTCTCCAAGAAAAAATTCTCTCTCTAAAATACTGTTGAGAAACCTTGTCAAGCCAAAAATCTCTACAAAGAAAAATTGACCACCCTTCTTCAAAACTTCACAATGGCTGCAAACCTACAAAAGATAGGGTATGAATCCATAATAGACTTCAAATCCTTTATTGAAGATAATTAGGAAGGAATCAGAGAAGTAATATAATTGCTGAGCACCTCTAATATCGCATATGTCATCACTACTTAAGCTCCAATCTATGAAAATTTGCTGAAGGAATTCTGTTATTCAGCTGAATTTAGAGGGGAATCAATCATTGGTTTTTCTAAAGGGAGAACCATCACCATCAACCAAGCAAGTATCAGCAAAGTCCTTCGATTAACTCATGAAGGACAGCTACTTGATGACAGTGATCTCGAGGAAAAACTTGAAGACTTGGACTATAGAAGGTCTTAGAGATACAAGAAGAGAAAAGATTTTCCAAAGAAATTCAGTTCCTCATGGATGTGTTGCACAAAAATCTTATGTTCAAGTTCGTAGCATAGGATGATACTCCCACCAGGACCATCGTACTAACTCACATGATGCAGAATGACACTGAAATCAGATTGAGTAAAATCTTTCTTGACATCCTGAAGGAATACTTCAACAAAGTGAGGACAAAGGTCAAGCATGGACCTTGTCTTTACTGATCAAAAAAGCTCTTGGTCATCACTTCCCAGCTGACACCAAAGGGAAGAAAATTCAAAGGACCAAAGTAATAACTTCAGCCACCCTCGCCAACTATGAAAGAAATCTTGCTGAAATAACAAGGATCACTGTTGAAAGAAAGGCACAAGGTATTAAAACCCCCCAAAAACCAAGAAAACAACACTAAAAATGAAGTATTTTGCTGAAAGTGTGGCTCTTACTGAAAGAGTCACCAAGTTCCAAATCTCACCAAGAACCCAAAAAAACAAAAAGGATCAAGAAAAGGGAGAACTTAGAAGTCTGTTGAAGATGAACAAATCCTCAACCCTACTAAACTCCAGATGGCTGACCACTTTGAATATTTTATATAGACAGATGAAGCAAAAACTTTATTAAAAAATATTGATATATTTGCTGAATCACTCGTTACTGCAGAAGTCCTTAGAGATGCAACCCCTATCAACTCTGCAACCATGTAGCAAACTAGTAATCATCACTTTATTTATCAAGAAGTGGAATACTTGGTGACAATCAATGACAAAAATTTTATCCTCGAAAAGATAAAGGAAGAACTACCAACAGAGGAAGAGTGTTTAAAGCATATAGCTACTGAAAAAAGACCAACCTTACCTCCAATTGTAATTAGATAAGGAGCTATTGAGAAAAGGGAGCATGATGAGGTTAAGGGTAAAAGAAAAAGAAAAATTAACTTTGAGAGTGACATCAGCAGCGATAATGAAGACGATGTTGCTACAAACTTAGAGAATAAACTCTCAATGAGGACAATACATAATCCTCTAAGGGAAAAAGCATAAGAGATGGACATTTTTGGTGAAGAATAAATTTCCAGCAGAATGATCATTGAAGGAACATCCAACACACCTACCGAAAAGAAAGCACTTGCTGAGGAGGAGGACTTGATGATTGCATTAAAGGTTGTTGTAATAGAATTAGCAAAGGAAGATTCTATTAAAGGAGAGCTGTTTTCCCAGTGAGACGACCTAGAACTTGTAGAAGGGGGGAGGGGGTTGAATACAAGTTTTTACAACCTTTTTCGAATTCCTGTTCTTTAAGAAATTAAACTTTTCTGTGGAATATAAAGAACAAGATCAAAACTCTATAAACAATTGCTTTTATTGATTTAACAATTGATTACAAGTTTTCTAACAATCAAGACAAACTTTGATTGTCAGCTTCTATTCTGTATATTGAAAAATACAACTCTCAAAAAAACTAAGTTACCAAAAACCTAGCTTCCTTATCCAAATCAAATACAATCTTTCCAATTGAAAGATTTCTAACAAGTTTCCTTGTCAGCTACGTCTTCAATAAAGTCTACGTATGCATGGAAGACTTTCCTTCTTTGATTTGAACTCTAACTCCATCAGTGATTAAGTCCTCGACTAATCTCCGATAGCTTCTTTAACTAGTCTCTGATCACTTCGAGTAACTTCGATGCTTTACATCGAGTAATCTCTGATGTTTTACTTCGAGTAATCTCCGATGCTTTGGCTTTAGTCTCTGGTGATGTCAGCTTTTAATCTCCGAGGTATTGTTTTAATCTCTAATGACGTCAGCATTAATCTCTGACTCTTTAGTTACAATCCCCGATGACGTAAGCTTTAATCTCCGATGACCAATCCTTCAATCTCTGATGAACAAAACATTTTAATCTCGGATGAAGGATTCTTCAATCTCCGATGGGCAAAGTTCAATCTCTGATGAACAAAACTTTAATCTCTGGTGAACTTTTCCCTTAATCTCCGACAAGCCAAAATCAATCTCCGAAGGACTAATTAACTTAAACAACTTGTTGAACAAACTCAACAAGTATTTCAGCAGCACATACAAATGAAATAAATCTATCTCTTTATTATAATGACTAATTTTACAAACAAGAGATACTACTGCTAGCTACAAAATTAAAGTGTTACAAACCAACACTTTTCTGTACATTTGTATTCCTAAGTATTCTAAAGACAATCATCATCAAATGTTCATAAAACCTAACAAGAGCCTACCTTAAAAGGACTTAGAATAAAATCCTAATTGTTAGGAGGATTTTAAGTAAAGTAGGTTTAACCAAAACTAGTTTATGCAAGGTTGATAATCAGCAAGACTTTATCAAGAAAGTAAGGATGTTGTTATTCTCAAATGAGTATTTGTAGAAGAGGGGCGGGGTGAATACAAATCTCAGATTTCTCTCCCAATGTAAAGATCACAATATAATCTATAAATAAATTACGGAATTATAATCACAAGAAATTGTAACAATCAATAAAGAATGGCTTTTATTGATTTTAAATCTGAAATACAATCTGGTAATCAAAAATTGTTGATACCAGCTTCTTTAATATGTTTAGTGATGAACAAATGCAACCCAGAAAGTAATTTCTAGCTTCTTAAGTTCTACAAACTTGCAACTTTGTATCTCTCTCAATATTTAACTCTCTATCTCTTGATACAACTGCTCTTTCTATGTAAATCAATTACACCTACTATATGTTGTTTTTGATTTTCTCTCGATTTGTATAGAGATGCATTTAGGATGATGAGATATTCCTGTACACTGCTATGTATCTATATTTATAGACATAGCTTCCTTCTTCAAGCTGCCTTTTTGAAAAATATCTCTGATGTCTTCAGTAGTTATAGCTTTGTTACATAACTACTCTTTTACATAATCTTTGTTGCACGTTATCTCTATTATGTAACTTATCTAGTACACAATCTCTCTTTATTGGACTAGCTTCATTATTTTAATTTTAGAGCCCTAACCGACTTAGGGATCTGCTACAGTCAGCCATATATCATCTTCAATATCTACTGCTGATGGCCATTATCTACTAATGAGTAAATTTTTCTCTAATGACCATTATTTGTTAATGACCATTGGTGCAGAATATCTGCTGATGGTCATTATCTGCTGATGAAGAATTTATTTGTCGATGACCATTTGTCCACTAATGCAGATTATTTGTCGATGGTCATTATCTGCTGATAAAGGACTTTTATCCTCTGATGACTATTTATCTACTGATGGCTTAACCTCTTATGAATAACTTATTCACTGCTGCAGAATATCTACTAATAGACAATTTATCCTCTACTACAACTTAACTATTGATAAGTGTTTATACTCTGATGCATAGCTTTATCTGCTGATGGTCTGGTATCTGCTGATATAATTTATCTGTTGATGATCAACTTGTTGCAGATATCCTTTATCCTCTGGTAGCCATTGAAACTTTGTTGTAGAATATCCTCTTATGAACATGTTTTTGTATAATATCTCTACTATGTTTCTGCAAAATTTCTCTACTGCAAATTATCATATAACTGGTTGCTATGATTATTTATCCTCTACTTTATCTTCTGATGTACATTTTACACTATTAGAGGATAACATCTAATGGCCTATATGTTATCTACTGATGAACAGTTTACACTGTCAGAGGATAATACTTAGACAAAGTCGGGTGCAAGTTATCTATTGATGTTTATAACGCATCAGCAGGTTCTAGTACAATTACAAACTCTAACAATTCTAAGTATTATACATCATCATCAAATGCTATAATTCCTAACAGATGTATCAGAATCAGCCAAATTATCTGTCGATGGCTAATTATCTACAGATAGAGGATTATCTACTGACAACCAAATTATCTACTGTTAGAATAGAACAGGCTCAAGTGTTTGTAGAAGACACTCAAATCTTTTTGATCTTTAAGAACTTTGTAAAGCACAGATGGAAATAGTTATACTATCAGAAAAACTATATTGACTTTAAAAAGAACACACAAGTATTCAAGTTAAAATAGTTGTATTAAAACTTGACGTTTTTTTGGAAATCTGATTAATCACAAATGTGATTAATCAGCTACAAATTGTGTAACAAGTTATAGCTTCTCTTTCACACTCACTAGCTACAATACTTCTTTGAATATTTTCTCAAAAATGTTTCAAAGTTTCTCTAGTGTTTGTGTGCTTCTAAGCGTTAGTTGATCCGTTGGATTGATATTGTGTAATGAGAACTCTTTTGCATATATAGAAGATCAGTAGTTGAACCCACGTGCTTAAACATGCTACACTTTTCAACTTAGCCGCATATATGTCACATTGATGTCCTTTAAGAATGATGTGTCAGACTGCTATTACTTTTGTTGCTTCTTTTTCTTCCCCTGATCAACGTGCATTTAATGATCGAGAGTTGTCATTGGACCACCAAACTTCAAGAAATATCTTTCCAGTTGTTATCTCTTGCTTTTGTAACAAGCTTAATTGATTTGCGTGTAAAACCTGATGACGAGTGTATGCAGTCATAACTATCCACTGATAGCAAGCCTCGATGTGGACTTGATCCGTACTTCTGGATCCCTGTGATGACGAGTCCCGACTAAGACTCGATCAATGCTTCACCTTTCACTTGAGTTATTCAAGTTCTACTTGATCCCCTGACGTTAAGACTCAAAGCATCCACTGATGCATTCCACTGATGCAGTGCTGAGCATTCCCCCTAACGAGTTTCCCTGACAGGTTAGCTTGACACTGTCATACCCTGATGTATTCCCCTGACAGGTTGACATGTCACTGTCATGCCTTGATGCGTTCCCCCTGATGAGTTTGGTTTGCCACTACCATACCCTGACACGTTCCCCTGACAGGTTGGCCTGCCTTTGTCATCCCCTGATGGGTTCCCCTGACGGATTCCCCTAACAGATTCCCCTGATGGTCTTAATCACTAAAGTTTTGTTGATCTCGTTTGGAATGTCTAATGTGCGGAATACTTAAGTGTTTTTGAGTAACAATAGACATCCCTCTTCACTATCATGTCCTTTAAAAGTTTCAACTGGTGACTTGCCTACTGACTTATACTTCATCCCCTGATGACTAAGTTGATCATCAGTGGATACAAAACGTGTGCAAATAATTAGGTTTATCGAACACCCTAAGTATGTACAGATGCATAATCAAAACTAAAATCATCATCATCATTTATACTTAACAATCTCTCCCTATTTATGATTATCAATTTGATAACCATAAATCTACTTGATGCACTGATGATGATGTCAAAACCAAAACTATACTCTAACAAAAATTCTTCAAAATTGTATTGATCTATTCTATTGTATTTGTATGAACAACAAAATAACAAAAAAAAGTCATTTCCAAGGCCTTGTCTTCTTTGATCTGGAATCCTGAGCCTGTTGTCTTCTCTTCCTGCTACAAGTTGTTCCAGCTCCTTCTGAAGAAGTCTTCTGAAGTTGACAATGTTAACATTTGTGCTTGATTCCAGAGCTTCAAGGACTGACCTAATCTCTGGTAAGTTGACTGCAGCAAGTTGTGACCAGTAAAAGGTGGTGATCTCCCCTTTTGAAGTTTTGAACTCTAGACCCATGGGGTTTGTGATCATCTTAGGATATTCTTTAAATCCTTTTACTGGGGGCACATCCCTTACTACTGTTGTATTCCCATCATTAACTATGGTTTCTTCAATCTCCTTCAACACTCTCTCTATTAGCAGGATGCTGAACTTGATGACATGTTCATTCTTGTGATAAGCAATTTGACTTAGAACATGCATCACTTCCTCCAGGTCAAGCCCATTAACATCTTTGATTCTTATACTTTTCTCCTGCCCATCAGTTGATTTGTAGAACAGCTATAATGGTCTCTCTAATGTTGTGGGCAGGCTTCTTTCATCGTTGATGGATTTCCTCAGCCTCTCAATCATTCCCCCTCAAGTCTCTGTTTAGCACTAATGTTTTGGAAATTAGATTTAGGATCAATCCTAACTGCTCAGCATCCACTCTCCTAAACCAGTCCACAGTGATTGTGAACTGCGACCTATTCTTGAGTTGAACTGTGATTAGCTTTTTCGTTTTGTTATTAGTCCTAACATTTATGCTATTTATTGCGAACATAAATGTCAAATTCTTGCGCCTTTCATCTCTTAAGGATTCAGCTAATGTGGGTGGTCCGTATGTTATAGGAGAATGTGTTTGATCCTTTGCTTCAGATGACTTGGGTTTGGTGGCATCAGGGGATTTTGGTGTTTGCTTTTCTTTATCCCCTGATGCACCCTTGGGAGGTTGAGATTTCTTTGGCTGAGGTTTCTTGGAAGATCTTGGCCTGACACTCCTTTTATTATTTTCTTCTTCTTCTTTCTCCTTTGCCATTTTCCTCTCCTCCTCCTCTTCAAGTTGTTGTGCATATAGCGCATCAGCTTCCACAAGCTTCTTATCTTGAGGGAAGACAAGCTCCACTTTCCCATCAATTACTGCTTTGATGGGTGTTGGAAAGTAGGTTGTCTTCATGGCATCTACAAGCAGCTTAGGCCCTGACTGAGTATGAGATTTCTTTTTGGATTCTTCAATCAAGATACCTTTGCCCTTATCCTTGGCTTTTGGATCAGGAGCAGTCACATCCCCTGATGGTTGTGCATTTGAGGGCTTCTCTACAACATCCCTTGACGATGGCCCTGAAGATTTCTCCCCCTTTTTGACAGCATCATCAGTGGAGGTTGAGAGTCGGGATGTGACTTGAAGAACTTGTTATAAAGTGTTAGCCATTGATAGTTGCAGAGTTTCCATACTGCCCAGTTTGGTGGAGAAGTCGAAGATTTGTTTGTCAACATGGTCAGCAAGTTTCTTCATCCGGAGCAAGGTTTGGCTGGTGACAAGAGAGTCAATAACTTGTTTTACATTGTTTATTTTGTTGGTAAAATGTGTGTAGAGCTTCTAATTTTCTACATCTACAGATTGCCCAATCATTATTTGTGATTTGAGCATCTTTGACAAAATTGGATCTGTAGTCCTTGAAAGCTCCTATTTTAGTAACCTTATTGTCTCTGCCATCTCATTTTTCTGAAGAAATAAATCAACTCCCAGGATTGGTAAAAGATCATCCATAGGAATGTCATCTTCATAACTATCAAAAGAGGATGCGGTATTTACAGTATCAGTATCAAAAAATTTTCTATTTTCTTTATTTACAAGGATCTCATCCTTATCTCCCTTAATCTTTCCTTTTTATGTGCCTTCTAAGGCATCTCTCGAAGACTCTCCTTTTTCTTTGCCTTCCGAGGCAGTACTCTCATCATGTCCTTTTGCCAAAGTCCTCTCAGGGGATTGACGTTGCCTCTCTTCACTATGTATTCTCACATCCTCACTCAAAATTTTCCTAGAAGGGATCTTATGGGCTGTGAGATCAACTACTGTGGCCAACTCAAGTAAATTATGTACAGTTACTGGTTCCACAGAAGTGATAGGAGAAGGAGTGGATGTAATTTGTGTATGTACAATTAGAGAAGTGTATGTTTCTATAGAAGATGTATATAGGGGGGAATATAAAGACTTATTGCAATAGTATATACAGATGAATTTAAGTCCCCTGTCTGATCATCAGTGATTGTATCAAGTAAAAATAAGTCAACCATTTGAGTGTGTTGACTATCAATCACTGTGTCAGGGAGTGTTGGCTCCTCCATGAATTGAGAAATTGGAGAATCTGATCTTATGACACTCAATTTTTGTGTCATAATGTCTGAAGAAATTTGAGGATTAGTAAGAGAAGGAAGAGGTGTAGAAGGGAGTGTTGGCTGGATCACTGAATGAGGAGGTGATCCATCAAAGGAAGTTGTGTGTGCACTCACTGTGTGACAACCCCAAAATCCCTTAATGGATCAGGGCTTCATCAAAAGAAGGAAAAGATAACCATACATCCATTCATAGCATAAATACTGGATGAGGGCAGTATTAGAAAGTTATTACAACCCAAGAAACATACAATTACAGCGGAAGCTATTACATCATCTATAAATACAAACCAAAATCAACACTACTTCTAACTTCTTCTTCCCTCCCTTCAAATCTTCTTTCCTTCCTTCCTCAGTCTTATCAAAAGAATATATAACTTAGTAGTTTATCAACTTTGCTTTCCCCTTATCAGAGGATTCAACCTTAGCGTTCTGCCCTTCAAGACATTAAAATTCAACGTGGGTGAGCGATTTACGCCCAGCAAGTATATACACATCGGAAAAGTATAAAGCAATTTAAAAGAATGTATCTGGAACATCGAAGGAAGTTCAAGTCTATTTATGAGGCTTGGTGAAGCAATGCCAAGGCATCGGAAACCTTCAAAGATCATTGAGGATTCACTGATGATACACTACATGTGACCCTCTTTGAAGAAAGATAGGTATACACTCGAGCATAACTTCCTCAAAATATCCATCGGGGGCTAACCCGTGGATCTGCTAACCATACAGTACACAGCTGGCCAAACTGGACTGCATGATCCCTTTTGTGTGGACTACGTAGTCACTTATTATTCCTTTAGGTCAGGTGAAGAACACATCAGCACCTTTCCTTTCCTCTTGCCAACCATGTGGCATAACCCATTTAAGAGACATCATTCTCATTCATTTGCACAGATATAAGATTGTAACATAGCTGAAATTCAAAGCTCATTTATATCCATGCTTCATCATTTATATCATGCTAGCGGAATTTGAAGCATAGCATGTTTATTCATAAAAAAAAATAATTGAAACATAAATCAAGCCTTGCACGCATATCGAATCAAATGATAATGCGTTAACTGAAATAAACATCAGATTGAATGTATATATTTGCATCAACTTGCAATTAAACATAAGGTTGTGAATATACTTGCCTCGGTCCTTTGCACTCAACCAAATTTAATTTACTCGTGAGTGGAAAATTCTGAAAGAATATACATATCACAAGATGAATTTAATATCTTGGTTAAAATATGGGAGAAAATGCACATGTGATGTCCTTAACTTTTAACGTCTCAATCTGATATAAAAGCTGTTGAGGTTAAGAAATCGATTAAAACATCTTAAAATAATTTAAGAAAATAATATTTTATAGTTTTAAAAACAAACTGTGCGTTAGGGAATTACTACACTTTAACTCATCGGAGACTATGGATGACGTCATCAAAGACTAAACTTAGCCTGTCGGAGACTAAGAAATGACGTCATCAGGGACTAGCAACTCATCAGGGACTAATGACGTCATCTTAATTCTATCGGAGACTAAGAGTGACATCATCGGAGACTAACTTCTCATCAGAGACTAATGACGTCATCTTAACTCATCGGGGACTAATGATGACCTCATCAGAGACTAACTCATCTCATCAGAGACTAATGACGTCATCTTAACTCATCGAGGACTAATGATGACATCATCAAAGACTAACTCATCTCATCAGAGACTAATGACGTCATCTTAACTCATCGAGGACTAATGATGACATCATCAGAGACTAACTTAGAGTCTCTCAGAGACTATTTTTCAAACCCGTCGGAGACTAGGTTAAGGCCTGTCTCAGATACAGGGTCGTCTTCCTCACTCCTCCATGGGTGGTGCTCTCAACCATAACCACACTTAGGTCAAAACTCATCATTCTCTCAGTGATACGTAACATTACCTATGGTCTGCATGACATCCTAGACACGGTTTATGGTTCAAACTTAGGTTGAAGAATACTCAATCATGGGGTTGCAATTTCTGACAAAAGAATATTTGGTAGCTAAAGGTTTGTCTACCAGGTGGTTGTCAACAATATTACACCCAACTTAGACAACTTTTGAAATAAATGACATTAACTCCGAGCGTTAAAATAAGCATTAAGTCATACTTTTGGAAATAAATGAACAAGGTATTAAATGTGGTATGTATGACCAAACAAAAGTGTAAGAAATAGAGCAGGACTTTAATGAAATGCTCTTACCTCCTTAGTGGCAAGAAAGAGTTAAAGGCTCTAGTTGTTCTTCCCAAAAATACAGTTGTTTAGAGAGTAAGTTTGGATTTGGTGGTACACCGTAGAGAAGTTTATGAAAGTGGGGCAAGGGTTGTACCAACGTGATATATATATATATATATATATATATATATATATATATATATATATATCACATGTTTAGCAACAAGGGCCGTCAGATATATTTGATATAAGATGTTGGCTATGAAAAGAAAAGAAGTGACTGATGAGAAAAAGGTTGGTTGCAACGGCTGCTAGTACCCATCGGTCGTTTATCATAGCCCACTCTATGGTACAGATGGAGGTGATGTACATTAAATGCTACTGTCTCCCCGCATTAGGTTTTTTAAAATAAAACGGGTACTGTAGCTAATCTTGCTCACACTTGGTGAGCCCTTTTTCCCGCGTGAACACACCCTCTTATAAGTCAATTCTTGAATGCAATACCCTTTTAAATACTTGAGCTTTAAAATACATTTAAAATCTTTTGGAAATCACATTGCCATTGAATTTTTATAATAAAGTATAATTTTATTATTTATAACCAATAAGGAAATAAACCTTCATGCAGAAAATAAAATAAATCTCATAATCAAAATTTCATTGAGATTTTCGGGTTCTCACACACTGTGTCAAATATCTGCAAGTGACTCTCAGAGACCCTGATGTTAGTTTCATCAAGGGCTATGGTCAGTGTATGTGCCTCACTCAACTGTGTCCCTGGTTGGGGACTATTTTCAATAACTAATTCCTTTCGAAAGGAACTAGTTAGAAATGTGTTTAATTCCTTATCAAAAGCAGTATCCTTTTGAGAGGATACTGCCTGGTCTGGTTGTTAGGTAACTCTCATGGCCACCTTCTTCTTCTTCAATCTCCTATAGGCAATCACTCTCTCTCATTGCTCCCCCTCACTTGTTGCAGTTACTTCAGAGGGTTTTCTTTTAGTTCCCTTAATCTTTTGGGAGACTTAGGGTTGGGCTAATGAGAGTGGTTGAGTTGACATTGGTTGTACTACTTGGGTAGGCAGAGAAGTAGTAATGTTCTCTGTCATAGTAGTTGAAGAAGAAGAAGTAATAGGTTGAGAAGTAGAAGGAAAAGTTTGAGATACCTGATCTATATGCAACGGGAGTGCAAATGGCTATGCGGTATATGATTTCTTTATTATTTCTACAAACAACTTCTTTGTTTGTTTGTAAGTCTATACAAAAATGTCATCCTCAAAAGAAAGGTTAGTTATTTGATCTTTAATAATCATTGACAAAAATCTAGCATACTAAATCTCTGATTTTCTAGAGTTAAAACTACCTAGTTTATTTACAAGATCATCAAAAATTAATTTTCCTATATTTATATGTACATTTTTAATCATTGCAGAAGCTATCTTTAAAGTTAATGAGGTTATTACCTCAAAGTTAGAAGACTTACCTGAGAACACCTTTGTGATGATGTCAAAGAGATAAGAAATCTCTCGTTTCACATTTACCCTCTTGAGGTCCTTGAACCTTAACACTGTGTTGGGAGCAGTGTTGTAGCTCAGTTCCCTCAAGAAGTTGAGCATACCTGCATCACTTGGTACTTCCACAAGATTTTGTGTAGGTAGCCCTAGAGCAAACTTAATTGTGAAAGGAGTTATCTTACCCTTTTTAGAAGAAATTTTGAACGAGATTCCCTTTACCACGTCAGGCCTCGTTGTGGAGTACATGAACTTTGCACTTGTCCAAAGTTGAGAGATGGCTTCGCCAGACATTTCTTCATCGGTAATTATTGCTCTGTGATACTTAGAGTTGAGTAGATATTTCATCATAGGCTTAAAGCAATCATTTACCTCGTCAATGTCAAAGAAACCCACATAGTTTGTGGGTGGAACCACCAAATTCCTTAGAAGTTGTTGAACATTGCTGGGTGTCATTGATGCTGTTTAAGACATGAAGTTCTAGGGTTTCTGTGAATATGAGAGAGAGAAAAAAAGAAAGCTCGAACGAATATCAGAGTCAACTTAAATGTTTTGAGGTATTCCAAAAAGAGAGAGAGTATAAATACCCGCCTTTTGACGTTTGAAAACCGCTCCTGAAAACACGCTATCAGGGTGTCGCATCAATTCTGTGGTGACACGTCATCAGGGACAAAAAAATTCCCTAATGAATAATTATCACAGACTCAACACAATCCCTTGATGCAGTCAAAAGCTTTTTACCTGACCCTAATGTTCATTGTATATACATACCCTGACCTTGATGCACGGATGGTTACCCTGACCCTGATGCTTGAGTCAAATACCATGGCCCTAATGCGCGAGTTGGATACCCTGACCCTGATGTGCGAGTCGAATACCCTAACCCTGATGCGCGAGTTAGATACCCTGACCCTGATGCTTCTCGACAGAGACCCTGATCCTGATGCATCAAACAAAAACAAACAAACACAAGCAAAACAATTGAAAATATATGTACATATCTACACTTTTAACATACATAGTCACATATCAACTAATTTCATCAGGAATTCATGAGATGAGTTAAGAGTACCAGAACTTAGGCATTTGGTAGCTTGTGTTGCTCTAACAACCTTTCTGACAGATGTTTAGCAAAAGAACTGAATTTTATTTTGCATAATTCACCATACCCAGCTCTCCCACTGTTGGGTTTCTTACCAGCAAACGCAGCGGAAAAATACGATATAAAATAAAACAAAACGAAACCCAAACGCGAGGATCTATGCGAAACAATTTAATACAGATAGTTTAAGTTTTTACCAATTAATTGTGCGAATCTGAAGCTTTGGTGAAGGTGTTGATCGTCTCCAAATCTTGAACGCTATCCAACTGAACAGCGTCTCTACGGTATCCACACGAACACCCGCGAATCGTCTTACGATCCGAACAAGAAGAATTACAGTACTAGCTGTATGATCTGTATCTCTCTTCTCTCTCTATATCTTTGAACTCTAGTATCTCTATTATGAGCAACTAGTGTTCTTAGAATACGTAAAACGTTGGTTAGAGAGAATGGCTAATATATCATATATATATATAGCCTTTCATAGAGTAATTCAAAACCTAATCTAATTAGGAGACTTAAAATCCGAATTTTATATTTATTAGATATATATATGTATTTAATCAAGTCTCACTTAATTAATATATATATGCACAAATAAATATATATTCGTATTTCCTTTTAAAGGACTCTACTTCATACAGATTACATATATAAATATATATA
The DNA here is from genome assembly GCA_014636745.2 of Centella asiatica. NCBI lineage: Eukaryota > Viridiplantae > Streptophyta > Magnoliopsida > Apiales > Apiaceae > Centella > Centella asiatica. The sequence continues at coordinate 51,319,650 of CM025783.1, forward strand.
TATGTATTTAATTTAAAGCCATGATTTAATAAATCAATCTTATTGATATATTAAAATCATAGACATTTAAATTATCTCTCCTTGACGAATGTTCTTTGTGTGTGACCCTGTAGGTTATTATTACGTTGGCAATAATTTTAAATCATATTATAAAATTATAAACAGTGAGCGGCATCTAGTAATACATCACTGTTACCCAAGTAATAATAAAGTCATAGATTGGACGTTACCTTTCGTGACCAATGTTTCAATGTAACTTAATCCTTTTAACCATGATATCTAAGATTAAATTCAAGGCATGGATGTGTCATCCTCTTTATAATTTAATCTCAGTTTTCTTGATCAATGAGTAAACTATATGAAACAAATCTCTATTTGAGCATGGCCATGCATTTCATAGTTTCACTCAATCAAGAAGCCTATAGATATCACCCCTAATTTATAGGAGGGTTAAATTCCATCTACATCATTCCCATTTCTCACATAACTCATTATGCATCCAACAATCACCTTTATCGTCCACCCGGTTAAAGGTGACTTTTGATAATGTCAAAACGCATAACTCCTTATGTAGAAATGTCATGACTTCAGGTCGAAGGACCATTACATCATTGTCACTATGAGAATTACTTATGACACATAGCATAACGCTCCATGTAGAATTCTCATGGTGGGTCTGTCCAGTACAATGTTCTCTAACATGTACCTATGTATCAACTTAATATATCTCGTGTATATTTATGACCAATGAGATATGGCCATCAGTTAATCACATACTAGTCTCAATGTATTATTGTTGTCCCGATGACAATGATACTCGACTAGGGACATTTAAGAATAATGATACATTACATACTTATATGATCTCATATTCAAGTCACATACTTGAATCCATATAATTAGTATCATTTTTCTAAGGACATTTATTATGTTAATAATTTATATAACGCAGTAAATAAAACATAATAAATTATCATTAACCAAAAACATATCATAAATATAGTGTCACAATCATTACATAATTGGCCACTAGGGCATACACTCTAACACCCACAAGATTGGAAAAAGTGGCTTCATCAAGAGCCTTGGTGAATATGTCTGCCAGCTGCTTGCTTGTTGGTACAAACTGTAGTTCAATGGTTCCATTCATAACATATTCCCTGATAAAATGATATCTGATTTCTATGTGTTTGGTTCTAGAATGTTGCACTGGATTTTCACCAATGGCAATGGAACTAGTGTTATCACACCTTATTGAAATTTTGTTGAAGTTCAGTCCATACTCTAGTAATTGATTTTTCATCCACAGGATTTGTGCACAGCAACTTCTACTAGCTGCAATATATTCAGCTTCAGCAGTTGATGTTGAAATTGAGTGCTGCTTTTTGTTGAACCAAGATACAAGCCTTACTCCTAGAAACTGACTACTCCCTGTTGTACTTTTTTTGTCAATTCTGCATCCTTCAAAGTCAGCATTAGAATATCCCAGTAATTCAAATCCAGACTCCTTTGGATACCAAAGTCCCAACTCTGTAGTGCCCTTGATATATCTCAATATTCTTTTCACTGCAATGAGATGAGACTCCCTTGGATTAGCTTGATATCTTCCATAAAGACATGTTGCAAACATAATGTCAGACCTACTTGCTGTTAGATACAGCAATGATCCAATCATTCCCTTATAACCCTTCAGATCAACTTTCTTTCCATTCTTATTAGGGTCAATCTTGGTTGTTGTGGCCATTGGTGTCTTTGCTACTTTTGAGTCCTCTGTGTCAAATTTCTTGAGAAGTTCTTTAGCATACATTGTCTGATGAATATAAATCCCATCAGTGACCTGTTTAATCTGCAGTCCCAAGAAATAAGACAGTTCACCCATCAAACTCATTTCATACTTGTTTTGTATAAGCTTGGAGAACTTTTCACACAATCTAGTGTCAGTGGATCCAAAGATAATATCATCAACATATATTTGAACTAGGATCAAATGACATTGGTGTTGTCTAAAGAACAATGTCTTGTCAATGATACCTCTTGTTAACTTGTTTTCCACCAGAAACTTAGACAGTATGTCATACCAAGCTCTAAGAGCTTGTTTCAGTCCATAAAGTGCTTTCTCTAGTTTGTAGATATGATTTGGGAATTTTTAATTTTCAAACCCTGGAGGTTGTTGGACATACACCTTCTGTTCCAATTTCCCATTGAGAAAAGCACTTTTATCATCCATTTGATAAACTTTAAAGTTTGAATGTGCTGCATAGGCTAAGAAGATTCTTATAGCCTCAAGTCTGTGTACTGGTGCAAAAGTTTCATCAAAGTCAATCCGTTCCACTTGAAGATAACCCTTTGCAACCAGTCTTGCTTTGTTTCTTATAATAATGCCAGCTTCATCCATCTTGTTTCTGAATACCCATTTGATACCTATTATAATTCTGTCTTTGGGTTTAGGCACTAGTTTCCATACTTGATTTCTTTCAAATTGATTCAGATCTTCTTGCATAACCATTATCCAATCTACATCTTGAATGGCTTTTTCAAATTTTTTTGACTCTAATTGTGAAAGAAAACAAGCATATAGGCATTCATTAGATGTTGCTTTTCTGGTTTGCACCTTTTTGTTTAGATCACCAATAATTAAATCTGTTGTGTGACTCTTAGACCATTTGGATTAGAGATGTATCTTGATGAGCTTGCTTGATTATCATCTCCTCCCCCTAAGTATGTGCTCCCAGCTTCTGAGAAAACTCTCCTTGAATTAATGCTTAAATCAAGGTTAAAGTTATCCCCTGATGGTACATGCCCTGATGGATAATCCCCTGATGGAGTATTCCCTGACCTGTTGTCCAGGAAATTACCTCTATCTGTTGAAGGGGCTTCTATTGTGTTTGGATTGACATCAAGGATGGATAAATTTTCCATTTGTCTGCACTCATCAGCTTCATTCTCTTGATAATCAGAATCATCTTCATTTTTAAATCTAAGCTCTTCATGAAAACCAGGGTCTTCAAGTCCAGAAATCTCTTGATCATCAAAAGCTACATTTATAGACTCCATCACTACCTGGAGTCTCTTGTTGTAAACTATGAGAACCCGAAAATTGTAAATGTATTTTATGATAAGAAATAATCCATTTTGTGTTAAATTATATTTTTGTGTTATTTGTATTTTGCATGGAGGTTAATCTCTTTAGTTATGAATGATGAATTCATATCTTCAATGAAAAATTTTTATTTTGATGTGATATCCGTGATTATAAGGTTAAGCTCCTTAAAAGGTATTAAAAGAGGGATTAGCAAATCCCATATAAGATTATATTGATTAGCTTGGAAGAGGATGAGAGGATTACGTAGTTTGTAACTACGTGTTTGATTAGGAACTGTTTAGGTGGCTGGCAAGTCTTTGTGCATGTAGGACAGCAGCTGTTTGCTGTCAAGAGGTTATGATGAACAGTCATTTTACCGTCCAGATTAACCAATCATCTTATCTCAAGGCTCAATCTCAGCTTGTTATAAATACCTCATTCGGAGGTAACATTTCAGTCTCTTTTCTAAAGATTTTCTCTTCCAAAGTTCTTCTTTGAACTTACCATCTTCATACAATTTTAAGTTCTTTCTTTCAGACAATTACTTTCAGACAAGCTTTAATCCTTTCCGTCAAGTCAAGAGGTAAAAATCTTATGTTCTTCTCTATTTTCTTCTTGCATAGCATCCGAGAGTATGAGTTGTGTGTGCTAAGTCTTCAGGAAAGAATAAAGCTTTTAAAGAATATGTTGTGTCGTGTCACTAAAAGTATTATGAGAGTTGACCTAAGTGTGGTTATGGTTGAGAACACCACTCATGGAGGAGTGAGGAAGACGACCCTGTATCTGAGACGAGTTCCAACTTAGTCTCTGATGGGTTGGAGTTAGTCTCCGATGAAGAAAATTTCTTAGTCTCCGATGAAGGAATTCTTAGTCTCTGATGAGATAAAGTTAGTCTCTGATGAGTTAATGTTAGTCTCCGATGAGTAAATAATAGTCTCTGACGAGTTAACATTAGTCTCTGATGAGTTAATGTTAGTCTCCGACGAGCAAATGTTACTCTCTGATGTAGGAGATTTAAAGTTAGTCTCCGATGATGTCACCCTTAGTCTCCGATGAGTTAAAATGACGTCATCAGTCTCTGATGAGTTATTTAGTCTCCGATGACGTCACTCTTAGTCTCCGATGAGTTAAGATGATGTCATCAGTCTCTGATGGGTTAAATTAGTCCCTGATGGCGTCAGACTTAAAACTTTCAAGGTTTAAGGACATCATATGTGCATTTTTCCTCCTTATTTTATCAAGGTATTAATTTCTCATATTAATTGTACAGAATAACCCATTCACGAGTAATCTGAAGTTGAGTTTATTTTGCTAAGGACTGAGGCAAGTATATCTATATTCAATCTGATGTTTATTCAAGTTAACGCATAATCATTTGATTCGATATGCGAGCAAGACTGCAATTTATATATTTCAATTGCTTTATTAATTGAGAATGCTATGCTTTAAATTCCGCTAGCATGATATGACTGAAAGTACATGGATATAACTAAACTTTGATGTATCAATTATTCTTAAATGATTATATCCATGTAAGTACATGAAATGAGGTGTCCTGAAAAAGGGGCTAAGCCACATGGTTGGCTAGAGGAAAGGGAAGGTACTGATTTATTCTTTTACCTGACCTAGAGGAATGATATGTGACTACGTATGTTCACACAATGAGGGATCATATGGGCACAGTTAGGCCAACTGTATACCATATGGTTAGCAGATCCAACGGGTTTAGCCCCCGATGGATATTCTACTTCAATGAAGTTATAAATTGTTTCAAGAAGGATTACACAATTGTTATCATCAGTAATCCTCAAGATTTTTCAAGGATTTCTGAGGCATTAGTATTACTCTACTGAAACTCATAAAAAGAATTGAACTCCCATTAATATTTTAGTTTTATTCTTTGATCTATTTATATACTTGCTGAGCGTAAACCGCTTATTCTTATTGAATTTAATATTTTGTAGGACGTAGTACAAAGGTTGAACCCTCTGATAAGGGGAAAGCAAGGATGTATGGCTGCTAAGTTATGTTGACCCCCTTTGGGTGGCCACTAAGGAAAGGAAGGAAATGAGGAAAGAAGATGATAAAAGCTAAATTGTATATAGACTAAAAGCTGAGAATAGTTTAGCTTCCACTGATGGTGTAATATTTTGGATTGTACTAACTCACTGTTATCTCTCCTTAAATATTATTAAATTCCATGAATGAAGAGATGTAGTTTTATTTCCCTTTGACGGAACCCTAATTCGGTAAGGGTTTTGGGGCCATCACATAAACCCTAAAGGCCTTAGATGTCAGAGAGTAACCTAGGAAAATTGCTTCATTACCCTTTGGATCAAATTTCCCTAAGTTCTCACCAAAGTTCCTTAATACAAAGCATTTGCATCCAAAAACATGTAGGAACTTGATGTTTGGCTTTCTCACTGTCATTAGCTTGTGCGGTGTCTTGTTGTGAGCCTTGTTGATCAAAGACCTATTTTGAGTGAAGCAAGCAGTGGAAATTGCCTCAGCCCAAAAATAAGTAGGAATCCTTGCATCTGCTAGCATTGATCTAGCAGCTTCTATCAGGGTTCTATTTTTTCTTTCCACTACACCATTTTGTTGAGGAGTCCTTGGAGCAGAAAATGTATGATTGATGCCTTTCTCCACACAGAATCCATCAACAGCTGTATTCTTGAATTTAGTTCCATTATATATCCTCAATATTCTAACCACTGACCCTGACTCAGTTTCCACTTTCTTTATATGGTCAAAGATTGGTTGAGGTACTTCAGATTTAGCATTTTGAAACTTAACCCAAGTGTATCTGGTGTAGTCATCCACAATAACCATTGCAAATCTTTTCTTTGACACTGACATTATGTTGACAGGGCCAAAGAGATCCATATGAAGCAATTGAATTGGATCATTGATCATTGTGGCTTCCTTGCTGACAAAGGATGATTTCCTTTGCTTCCCTTGTTGACAAACTGAATATAATCCTTCTTGAATGAATTCCACTTGAGGTAGTCTAGTTATTAACTCTCTCTTCCCCAAATCATTGATAGCTTTGTAGTTCAGGTGAAAGAGCTTCTTATGCCAAAGTCTGCTCTCATCAGGGGTTGCCTTGTTGTAGAAGCATGATTCTCCACTTACTGAGTTGAAATCAACAATGTAGAGATCTCCTTTCCTTATCCCTGATAAGACCAGCTTCCCATCATCTTCATTTGAGATAAGGCATTGATCCCCTTTGAAAGAAATGATGTATCCATTGTCACATAGTTGACTTATGCTTAATAAGTTATGCTTAAGCTCATCAACTAGTGCTACATTTTCAAATGAGACATCCTCATTTGCTGCTTTGCCATAACCAAGAGTTAATCATTTGTTTTTATCACCAAAAGAGATCACTGGACCAACCTTTTCTTGGAACTCTGTGAGCAGGGCTTTATTTCATGTCATGTGTCTTGAGCAGCCGCTGTCTAGAAACCAGATTTCACTGCTTTTGACTTTTCTCTGCACACAAAGAACATTTAATTTGTTTTTGGTACCCAAGTGGCTTTGGGTCCTCTAGGTTTAGTCACAGTTAATGGTAAAACAACTTTTTCATTATATGTGACTTTTGGTTTTTGCAAATTAAAGACTTTTTCCTTTTTAGGAGCTACATTATACACGTCTGATTTAACAACAATTTTCTTATCTTTACCCTTAGGGGTGTATGCTGGAGCAGTTGGTAAATCATCAGCATATAATATTGTGCCAGAAAGAATCTGTGGTTTTTCTTTACACTGAAAAGATAAATGATTATTGCTACCATAATTTCAGCACACTTTCCTAGGAGCTTCATGAATAGATGTGTAATTACTAGTTTTATTTACACCTAACTTTCCATTCTTATTCTTTTTACTATCCTCTGACATGCCTTTATCCCTTGAAGGGCTACGAAGGCCTGATGCACTCTTATCCCCTGATGATTGTGTATCCACTAATGTACAATCTAGTTCTTTCTTGAATGGGGGTTTGAGTGCTTTGGCAAGAATAGGTTTCTTGCCTTTTCCACCACTTGTGGAAGTTTCACTCATTAGGAAAACATTCCTTTTTTCTAACTTTGTTATAGCCTTTACAAATTTGATAGGTTGTATTGGCCTTTTTCCAAAGCTAGTTGCATTCTCAACCTCAAGAGGAGGTTGCTTCACTAGAGTCTATGCATAGCCTAAACCAAACTTGGGATCAGATTTCTGAAAGTTTAGTTGATCATCCAGTTTTTTGCTAGACTCATTCCATTTCTTTATGACTTCCCTTTCCTGACTCAGAAGATTGGAGGTCCATTCCTCTCTTTTAACAGCACAGTCAAGGAGATTTTTAGTCCTTGAGAGTTCTTTTTCAAGACTCTCAAGTCTAGAGAGTTCTGATTCTAAAAGAGTATTTCTAGCAGTCAAATGTTCATTTATTTTCTGCACTCTCTCAGTCTCAGCTACAGCACTCCTTAGGGTGTCATAAAGATCTTTTATCTCACAAGTCATTTCCGTAACAGTTTTAACACAATCATTTTTAGACATGTTAGAGGAAATTTCTAGACTTACTCGTGAGCTACTGCTGTCAATGATGAGGCCATCAGGGCTAGGTTGACATATTCTTCATTATCTTCTTCATTTGAGTCAACCCAGTCTTTTCCCTCTGCAATGTAAGCTTTTCTCTTCTTGTTGGCATTTAGAAGGTCAAAGTATTTCTTCTTGTAATCAACATTAGCTTCCTTTCCCCTGGATTCACCTTCCTTTGTGGCCTTGTGACACTCATTTGCAAAATGGCCCATCTCATTGCATTTGTAGCACTTTATTCTTGATTTGTCAATGAAGTTTTTAGTGTTACTAGGTTTCCTTGCTGAAAATCTCTTTGATCCAGATGGTTTTTGAAATTTCAGCTTGGAAAACCTCTTTGCAATAAAATCCATGGTTTCATCCAGTTCTTCTAACTTTTCAGGAGTGTACTCATCCTCCTTTGAGTCAGCGTCATTGTCCCCTTCTTTTTCAGCATCCCCTGACTGCTGCTTCATCAAGACACTTGGTCTTGCTTCTTCTTTATCCTTCTTGGCAGCCATCAAGGCTACAGATTTAAGATTTCTGGTATCCCCTGACATTTCAGATCTTTGTTAACTTCTAGTTCATATGTCTTTAGGGTACCATAGAGCCTGTCCAAGTCTAGAAGATTCATATCCTTCGATTCCTTGATGGCTGTTGTTTTAGGATCCCATAATATGGGAAGAGCTCTCATAAACTTTTTGTTCACATCTTTATTAGCATAAGTCTTCCCATATAACCTCAGGTCATTTACCAACCTGTTAAATCTGTCAAACATTTTAGTGAGTGTTTCACCATTTTTCATTGTGAACCACTCATACTGTTGTGTTAACAGCTGCAGTTTATTTTCCCTCACTTCTTCAATTCCATCACACAGGATCTGGATGGTGTCCTATATTGACTTAGACGTTGAAAGATTCATGATACTGTTTAGCATATCATCATCTAAACCATTATATAGGATACCTGTGACTTTCAGATCCTTCTTTACTCTCTCTCTTTCCTCTAGAGTCATTTCTTCAGTAGTCTTTGGAACTAATTTTTCTGGTATACTGACTTCATTGACAACCTTTTGAGGAATGAGCTTCTTTGGAACGTGAGGGCCTTTTTCTAGAATTTGCAAGTATTCATCATCGATTGCTCTCAGATGAACTATCATTCTTTGTTTCCAGAAAAAGTACTTTCCCATTTCCAACATGAGGACTTTGATATTTCCAGTTTTGTTAGCCATTTTCAACAATCATCTAGCAAGTGTAATCTGTTAGTTGGCCCTGATAGATGGGGAAAGGGGGAGGGGGGGTGATGAATGCAAACACTCAAATCTTTTCGATCTTTAAGAACTTTGTAAAGCATAGATGGAAATAGTTATACTATCAGAAAAACTATATTGACTTTAAAAAGAACACACAAGCATTCAAGTTAAAATAGTTGTATTAAAACTTGAGGTTTTTCTAGAAATCTGATTAATCACAAATGTGATTAATCAGCTACAAATTCTGTAAAAAGTTACAGCTTCTCTTTCACACTCACTAGCTACAATACTTCTTTGAATATTTTCTCAAAAATGTTTCAAAGTTTCTCTAGTGTTTGTGTGCTTCTAAGCTTTGGTTGATCCGTTGGATTAATACTGTGTAATGAGAACTCTTTTGCATATATAGAAAATCAGTAGTTGAACCCACGTGCTTAAATGTGCTACACTTTTCAACTTAGCTGTATATATGTCACATCGATGTCCTTTAGGAATGATGTGTCAGACTGTTGTTGTTTTTGTTGCTTCTTTTACTTCCCCTGATTAGCGTGCATTTAATGATCGAGAGTTGTTATTGGACCACCAAAATTTAAGAAATATCTTTCCAGTTTATATCTCTTGCTTATGTAACAAGCTTCATTGATTTGCGTGTAAGACCTGATGACTAGTGTATGCCGTCATAACTATCCACTGATAGCAAGCCTCGATGTGGACTCGATCCATACTTCTGGATCCCTGTGATGACGAGTCCCAACTAAGACTCGATCAATGCTTCACCTTTCACTTGAGTTATTCAAGTGCTACTTGATCCCCTGACGTTAAGACTCAAAGCATCCACTGATGCATTCCACTGATGCAGTGCTGAGCATTCCCCCTAACGAGTTTCCCTGACAGGTTAGCTTGACACTGTTATACCCTGATGTATTCCCCTGACAGGTTGACATGTCACTGTCATGCCTTGATGCATTCCCCCTGATGAGTTTGGTTTGCCACTACCATACCCTGACACGTTCCCCTGACAGGTTGGCCTGCCTTTGTCATCCCCTGATGGGTTCCCCTGACGGATTCCCCTAATGGTCTTAATCACTGAAGCTTTGTTGATCTCGTTTGGAATGTCTGATGTGAGGAATACTTAAGTGTTTTTGAGTAACAACAGACATCCATCTTCACTATCAAGTCCTTTAAAAGTTTCAGCTGGTGACTTGCCTAGTGAGTTATACTTCATCCTCTGATGACTAAGTTGATCATCAGTTAATGCAAAATGTGTGCAAATACTTAGGTTTATCGAACACCTTGAGTATGTACAGATGCATAATCAAAACTAAAATCATCATCATCATTTATACTTAACATCTACTAAAGGAAGATTATCTGCTGACGACCAAAATTATCCGTCGATGAACATTATCTGCTGATAGAAGATTATCTGTCAACGACCAAATATCAGTTGATTGACATTTATACGTTGACGGCCAAATATCAGCTAATGGACATTTATCCTCCAACAGACAAATATCAATTGATGCTCAAATATCCACTAATGGGTAAATTATCAGCTGATGAAAAAATATCTGTCGATGGCCAAATAATAATCAATAGTCATTATCTATTGATGGGTAAATAATACTTGATAGTCAATTATTTGCTCATGAGTAAATTATCAGCTGATGAACTATTATCTGTTGGTGGGTAAATTATTATCTAATGAATAATTATTTACCGATGGAAAAATATCAGCTAATGCTCAAATATCCTCTGATGGCCAAACATCTGTACTACTGCTTCAAGATCAGTACAATACAAAAGAATGACTAGCAGGTTCAAATCTCCAACAACTCTTTTTCAAATTAGCATCGGTCATATCTTTGGAGAACTTATAAATATCAGTCATAAATTTCATTTAAGAGCTGAACATAAGTGAACAACCAAGCGAGCGCTCTGACATCTGACATTCGAAAGCTTTCAGGAAGATAATCAAACTCACAAGTTTGAACAGACTGTTGGTTATCTACTCAACAAGGAGTTCTACTTGAAAGCCAGCAAACAAGATTTTATATATCTTTTAAAAAAGTCTGTGTCACTTAAGTAAAGTCTAAGTGACTTAAAAGTCTATGTGACTTTAGTGAGGTTTAAGAGACCAATTGTAACAATGGACTAAGTGTCCTTGTACAACTAAGTTTTGTGTGAACTTTCATAATGAGTGTCTTCTCTTAAGTAAGAAAAGAAGAAGACTAGAGTAGGCATTGCTGAAACACTATAAAAATACTCTCATCTCTTGTTTATTTTTATCTATTGTTTGTATTTGTTGTCCTTCTTATATTTGTTATTCTTGTTTTAGTATTGTCTTCTTAGTCTCAAATACTTAAAGGGGGATTTCTTATTCTGATGCATTCAAAATTTCTAAGTAAAAATTTTTTTAAACCTTGCTTAAGCAAGGAATACATTTTCAGCAAGAAAGTTTTTTTTAAGCAAAATGAAAATTTTAAAAATCCTATTCAACCCCCTTTCTAGTATTTTTTTCCTTTGGGACCTAACAAATAGTACATAAGTTGTATTATAGTTTCTACGACAAAACAATATTAATAGTACATAAGTAGTATTATATGAGTAGTACATTAGATCATATAATAAAATTTTAAAATATAAAATATCATAGAATAATAAAACCAAAAGATTAAGATATAAAATGTAATAATGGTATATAATATCATAATAGTATTATATTAGTAGTACAAAATAATATTAATAGTACATAAGTAAATATTGTATGAGGAGTACATTAGATCATGTAATAAAAATTTAAAATATAAAATATCATAGATTAATAAATATAAAATATAAAAATGTTTTATAATACTATATTAGTAGTACATAAGTAATATTATAGTTTCTACTACAAAACAGTAATAGTACATAAGTAATAGTTATATGAGAAGTACATTATATCATATAATAGAAACTTAAAATATGAAAATATCATAGAATAATAAAATCAAAATATTAAGATATAAGTATAAGAATGTTATGTAATATCATATTAGTAGTATAATACTATATTAGTAGTACATAACTAATATTATAGTTTCTACTACAAAACAGTAATAGTACATAAGTAATAGTTATATGATCAGAAGTACATTTGATTTGTTAGAGTCATTGAGTGTTAAACAATCTGATGTTGGATAAGATGGTAAATCTCGCATTAAAGGATGTAACCTTAGATTTATTTTTCATAGATCCATATGTGGGACATTGGTTGGGAAGTGCTTGTAGTTCTGCAGTCACTTTGCTTACAAATGTGGAGTTAAGCAACTTTGTGCCTCAACCGAGAACTGGCGTCAGGGGGTGCCAAGAACTAGCATTAGGGGGTGTCGTATCTAGCGTTAGGGAATGTTCCTACATGCTTCAAGAGATGTCGTGTCTGGCATCAGGGGATGTTCATACGCACATCATGGGATGACGTCATCAGTGGATAACCAGGAGTTTGTGTGACGTCATCAGAGGTTCGAGTAACTCATCAGTGTATAATTATCCACTGATGACTGATTTAGGCCATCAGGGGATAATTATTTTCTGACAGCCAGTTTTCCCATCAGGGGATAATTATCCATTGAAAGCCAATTATCCACTGACGGTTACGGATATTTTGTTTTAATGTATTTTATTATTTTTCGTGTTTTTTTCGTATTTGTTTCCTATTCATAATAGGTTTGTTTTTCTTTCCTTGTTAAATTAGATTTCTTTCCAATGTAATATTTTTTCCAAAGTAGGATTAGGGTTTTTCTCAGCTTATTAATAGTTTCTTATGTTGTACGAGGGAGACAGACTTTGATTAATATAATTCTGTGAGTTTTCACTTACAATTATCTTGAGAGTTAGTGGTTAATTCCTTTAAACTTTCATAACCTGATTTGTTTTAGCTTGTGGGTGATTAATTTCTTTAAGCAAACTAAATAGATTGATCCTTTAGTTTTGATTCTCGATGATTAAATTCTTTACAGAGTCATACTGAAGTTATTTTTTTACAGCTTGTGTTTGATCCTCCCAGATCAAATACATTATCTTGGTATCAGAGCTTTGGTAGGCAATTTGTTCTTGTACAAAATCTACAAATCATGAAATCAATGGTAGGAAAAGAAGAGCAGATTATTCCAAGGGGACTTACTATGGAGCAAGCACAAAAATTACAATATGATAGACAAATTAACGACATGACTAATAGAATGAAGGAGATCCTAGCACGGTTTGACTATAAAGACTACGATAACCATAAAAGATTCAAAGTGGCAGTATTAAAACTCACAGGTTATGCCAACATGTGGTATGAAAACTTAAGATCTAAAAGGAAGAAGGAAGGCAAGGCACAACTCGAATCTTGGGAGGCACTCAGAACTAGAATGAAGAAGCATTTCCTTCCCACAGATTATGTGCAGGATGTTTTCTTGAAACTCCAGGGTTTCAGACAGGGAACACTGTCAGTGGAAGAATACACGATGGAGTTCGAGAAACTAACGATGATGTGTGATCTCGATGAAAGGGCAGAACATAAGATTGCTCATTTCTTAATGGGCTTGAAAAATAATATTGCCGAGAGGGTTGAACTCCAACCTTATTGGTCCTTCGAGGAGGTTTGCAAGGTAGCCATGTGAGCAAAAAAACACGTTAAGGCTAAGGGGGGTAATTATAGTCGACCTGTGAACAAGACATTTGAAAGGGGCAGGACGGAAAGGAGAACCGAAGCACAGCCCACGAACAAGTTCACTCCTAACTTTGTTAAATTTAATAAGGAGAAAGGTAAGGCCTCTGCACCTTTAGCAATAAAAGACAAAAGAATTTATTTCAAGCGTAAAGGTTACGAGCACATGCAACGTGACTACCCTAGTAATAGGGTCATGACTCTCCATGACATCGAAGAAATTGAGGCATCCTATGCCTTAAAGGAGAAAGAAACACATGAAGAAGAGGAGCAAGCTGGTTACAAGGAGGATGAAGATGACTTTGAAGCTGACTCGCAAGAGGAACCTAAAACTCATGGTTCACAATTGATTGTTCGGAGGTTGTTGCAAGCAAAACCAATTCCCTTAGAAGTTGATCAAAGGGATAAGATCTTCATGACTAGAGTGTTGGTGAAAGATAAACTATCCAATATGATCATTGACACAGGAAGTTGTACCAACGTGGTCTCCACCACGTTAATTAATAAACTTAATTGGCCTACAATGCCTCATCCTAAACCATACAAGTTGCATTGGCTAAGTGATGGAGGAGAGGTAAAGGTAACAAAACAAGCACTAATTTCTTTTGAAATTGGTAAATTCAAGGATCAAGTGTTGTGTGATGTTTATGTCATGGATGCATGTCACATCATGTTGGGAAGTCCATGGCAGTATGACAGGTTTGTCAAGTATGATGGTAGGACGAATGTGTACATTGCCAAAGTGGGAAATAAAAGAATGGCTCTAAAACCTTTATCTTCTCTTGGCACACGCAAGGAGAGTTTGCTGGTGACTAAGAAACAATTCAAGTCTGAATTGGAACAAGAGGGTCGGGGATATCTTTTGATTGCTATTGGATTTCAAGCTGAGCAGATAACTAAACCGACTGGAGCCTTAGAGGAGTTGTTGACAGAATTCAGGGATGTGTTTCCTGAAGATTTACCACCAGGTTTACCAACTATCTGAGGAATTGAGCATCAAATCGATTTAATTCATGGGACGCCATTACCTAACAAAGCAGCCTACAGATGTAATCCTTAAGAAACTAAGGAAATACAACGACAAATTGAAGAGCTGATGGAAAGGGGCTATGTGAAAGAAAGTATGAGTCCTTGTGCAGTACCAACCTTAGTGGTACCAAGAAAGGATGGAACTTGGCGAATGTGCATTGACAGTAGAGCAGTAAACAACATCACCATCAAGTATAGGTTTTCAATTCCAAGATTGGATGACTTGTTAGATGAATTACATGGCTCTATAATGTTTTCTAATATTGATCTTCGTGGTGGATATCATCAGATCAGAATGAGGGAAGGAGACAAATGGAAGACAGCATTTAAAACAAAGGTGGGTTTGTACAAATGGCTGGTTATGTCTTTCGGCCTCAGTAATGCACCAAGTACCTTCATGAGATTGATGAATGAGGTATTGAAACCTTTCTTAGGCAAGTTTGTTGTTGTTTATCTGGATGATATACTGATCTACAACAAGAACATAGAAGAACATTTTGTACACTTAAGGTCGGTGTTCGAAGTTTTGTGAAAACAAAAGCTATATGCCAAGTTAGAGAAGTGTTACTTCTTGGTGTCGAGCGTGATTTTCCTAAGCTACATAGTTTCAGGGTATAGGGTCTCAGTGGATCCATCAAAGGTAAAAGCTATAAAATCTTCGTTAGTAACTACTAGAGTAATGGAAGTACGTTCTTTTCATGGACTTGCTTCTTTTTATAGAAGATTTGTGAAGAACTTCAATAGTGTTGTGGCAACAATTATTGAATGTATCAAGAAAGGAAAATTTGAGTGGACTGAAGCTGCTCGACTAGCTTTTGAAAATGTAAAAAAGTTGCTTTGTGATACACCTATCCTAGCAATACCTGATTTCTCGAGTCCTTTTGAGGTAGAATGTGATGCTAGTGGAGTGGGTATAGGAATGGTGTTAATGCAAAAGAAGAGACCTATTGCGTACTTTAGTGAAAAGTTGAATGGGGTCAAACTCAATTATTCTACATATGAAAAGGAGTTCAATGCAATAGTGAGGGCACTTGACCACTGGAGTCATTATTTACGGCCTAATCACTTTATATTGCAATCAGATCATGAAGCTTTGAAGTATATTTATGGACAGCAGAAACTTAATCTTCGTTATGCCAAGTGGGTTGAGTTCTTGCAATCTTTCAATTTCTCTTCTAAGCACAAGCAGGGGAAGGACAATGTGGTGGCTGATGCATTGTCACGAAGATATACTTTACTGGGTGTGCTAAGTTCAAAACTACTTAGTTTTGAGTTGATTAAAGAGTACAATAAACTAGACCTAGATTTCAACCAATAATTGATGCATGTTTTCGAGGAACAACAGGTAACTATGTGTTGCAAGATGGATCTTTGTTTAAAGGGAATTGTTTGTGTGTTCCATCTTGTTTGGTTCAAGAATTGTTAATAAGGGAGACTCATGGAGAGGGATTAGCTAGGCATTTCGGCATTACCAAGACTTTGGCTATATTACAAGAGCATTTTTACTGGCCAAGGATGCAAGTGATGTAACAGACATTGTTGCTCGATGTGCTACGTGCCAGAGAACAAAGAGCACATTTCATCAACGGCTATACACTCCATTGACTGTTCCAGATTCTCCATGGGAAGATGTGTCCATGGATTTCATTGTGGGATTACCTCGTACTCAAAGGGGTAATGATTCAATAATGGGTGTGGTGGATAGGTTTTTCAAAATGGCCCATTTTATGGCTTGTCATAAGACTGACGATGCGTCTCGAATGGATGATTTGTACTTGAAGGAAGTGGTTCGACTGCATGGTGTTCTAAGAACCATTGTCAGTGACCAGGAAACAAAATTTATGAGTTATTTCTAGAAGACACTGTGGAAGTTGTTGGGAACTAAGTTGTGTTTTAGTACTTCTCATCATCCTCAAACGGATGGACAAACTGAAATGACCAACAAGACATTGGGAGTTTTGTTGAGGGGATTAGTAAGCAAGAATACAAAGGATTGGGATGTTAAACTCTCACAAGCCAAGTTTGCATACAATCGATCTCCTACTTATGCCACGAAATACTCACCTTTTGAGGTAGTATATGGTCAAAATTCAAAGATTCTTGTGGATTTAATTCCTTTACCAAAGGGTGAGTATGTTCATACGGATGCTAAAGCATAGGCTCAAGCTATGTTGAAATTGCATGCACAAGTACGAGTCAAAATTGAGAAGGTTAATGCGCTGTACAAGGCCCTAGCCAATAAACATCGCAAGCAACCTGATTTCTAAGTGGGTGATATTGTCTGGTTACATTTGAGAAAGGAAAGGTTCCCTAATCTGCGTAAGCATAAGTTAATGCCTCGGTCGGAGGGTCCTTTCAAGATTGTTGAGAAGATCAATAACAATGCTTTCAAGTTGGAGTTGCCAGGAAATTTTAGAGTGAGTGCAATATTCAACGTCAGTGATTTGGCTCCTTACATACAAGACGACGATGTGGCTCAATTGAGGACAATTGTTTCTGAAAAAGAGGAGGATGACCCGTTGAAGTCATTGAGTGTTGAACAATCTGATGCAACTTTGGATAAAATGGTAAATCTCTCATTAAAGGATGTAACCTTAGATTTATTTTTCATAGATGCATATGAGGAACATTGGTTGGTAAGTTCTTGTAGATCTACATTCACTTTGCTTACAAATGTGGAGTTAAGCAACTTTGCGCCTTAACCGAGAACTGGCGTCAGGGGGTGCCGTGTCTGGCGTTAGGGGATGTTCCTACGCACGTCAGGGGATGCCGTGTCTGGCATCAAGGGATGTTCATATGCGCGACAGGGGATGACATCATAAGTGGATAACCAGGAGTTGGTGTGACATCATTAGGGGGTTCGAATAACTCATCGGTGGATAATTATCCACTGTTGACTGTTTTAGGCCATCAAGGGATAATTATCCTTTGACAGCCAGTTTGACCTATCAGTGGATAATTATCCATTGACGGCCAATTATCCATTGACGGTTACGGATATTTTGTTTTAATGTATTTTATTATTTTTCGTGTTTGTTTCGTATTTGTTTCTTATTGATAATAGGTTTGTTTTTCTTTCCTTATTAAATTAGATTTCTTTCCAATGTAATATTATTTCCATAGTAGAATTAGGATTTTTCTCAGCTTATTAATAGTTGTTTATGTTGTACGAGGGAGACAGACTTTGATTAATACAATTGCGTGAGTTTTTACTTACAATTATCTTGAGAGTTGGTGGTTAATTCCTTTAAACTTTCACAAATTGATTTGTTTTAGTTTGCAGGTGATTAATTTTTTTAAGCAAATTAAACAGATTGATACTTTAGTTTTGATTCTCGGTGATTAAATTCTTTACAGAATCATACTAAAATTATTTTTTCGCAGCTTGTGCTTGATCCTCCCAGATCAAATACATCATTATTATATCATATAATAGAAACTTAAAATGTGAAAATATCATAGATTAATAAAATCATAATATTAAGATATAAATATAAGAATGTTATGTAATATCATATTAGTAGTACATAAGTAGTACTATAATGTTTATCACAAAATAATATTAATAGTATATAAGTAATAGATATTTGAGTAAAATTAATTAAATTAAGATTAGAGTAATAATTTGGTTGTTTATTATCTTTTTGAATTAATAAAAATAATATAATTGAGCATATATTTATTTTATGATTGTCGATATAATGAAATAATTTATAAAGTATTAGGAATAGAGTAGTTTTCATTTAGTTGAGGGAATGATCTAGGCCCCTAATAGGGGCATGCATTTAAAAACGCCTCTAATAGAGATAGGCGTAGATAGTAATTAATAATATATTATAATTTAGATCGTGCATCTATTAGTGCATATATACTATATTTTATAATAATAATATTTTCAACCACCTAAAACTTAAACTATTCTAATTCTAATATTCTAATGCAAAAGTCATGTTTTTACTGGAGGTGCAGTAGTTTCAATATAATATTCTTAGTATATAAGGTTACATCTTAATAAGATATTTAGAACCTCTTCATTAATTAAAAATTTCTTTATAAAAATGTCTTCCTCTTCCTTTAAATCGGGTTGTCAATTTTGATGTTAACCAACTTGTCATTATGGCCCAAAATTTAGAACAGCTTGAACCCGAAGAATGTCGGCTGAAATTTTGTTTCCTGTTCCAAATCAAATATATTATTATATATGTTTCATAATTTTAAAACATAAAATTTCATAAGGGAGGAAGGCACTTTTTTTTTTTTTTTTAAACTCAGGGAAGAAGGTACTTTCCTCCGTGGTATTCATACTCAATATGTAATTTTCTTTGAAAATAACATTGAGTCAATGTAATCTCATAAAAATTTATCTAATCTATCTAATTAAAAAGGAAATTCAAAAAGAAATAACGCCCCGAGTGTGTAATGTTTTTTTTAAACTAATAATAACATATACGCCCCTATTACGGGTGTGTGTCTTCCTTCACAAAAATTACGTCAGAACTAAAGGCATAATTGTTCCTTCACAAAATTTTATCAGAATTTCAAACATGGTCAATAAGCAAGCGCTAGAAGGAATACAACTTGATTAAAATTCAGTACAACTCTGTTTAATACAACAAACTTAAATACAAAATAAGAGTGAGTTTTAACTAAAATTCAATACATTTGAAATCTAATTAAAATAAAATTTAATACGAATAAATTAACATTTGAGTTTTATCTCGTGTCATGAGTACATGATGACATGTTTTACCATGATTTATCTATTCTTTACAAATAACATTTTTTTTTTCATCGCCTTGAGTACGCACGAATTTCTATCTTACTTTCAGTTGTTTTATTTGTTTTTTCTACTTTTTGTTTGTGATGTAATAAGAGGTGGTATTTGTTCATCATCTTCATCTCTTGCATTATCTTCTGGCATAATATGTTTGTTTGGATCATATGCATCTACAAAAGGTTGATGTGTATTACACTACCTCAGATATATGTTGATAACGCTAAGCCTAACTGTTTCATTATTAGGAGTATAAACGAATCGAATTTGTACAAACAGCAATGTGCTCACTCTAATAAATTTTTCGATACTCGAATTCAAAATCGAGTATGTAGTTGAATATGATTTTGGTACTCAAATTCTACTCCAATCAAATTCGAGTCTGATTACAAACTAATTACGAGCACATAAATTTGGTGAAAATTTTCATAATAATACAATTTTTTATTTCTTTTAGGGTAAAAATTATATATAATAATTCATTTTATTTATGTACATTAATTTTAGAGTAACTTTTTAAATATGTATAATATTTAAATGTATTATAAATACATAATTGATTATATATTTTTGATATATGTTATGATATTTTAGCATAAAAAGATAAATCGAACTACTCGCGAGTATAATCGAGCGAGTATTGATATGCTCAGATTCTGCTCGTTTAACTTATCGAATTTTAAATTGAGTATCAAGTCCTAGTGTTTCCTGTCTAAACGAATCATGAACCGTTACTCACTAACGATCTCATAAGTTTCTTGCACAAACTAGCAAACCTCTACGCTAATTTTTTAACAAAATCTTTTTGTTGTATGATCGTCTGTGGTTTTTGTACATAAATTTTGTTGTCATTGATCGTCTACTGCAAATTTAAGAAGTCTGTATGTATAGTCTCAATACTTTCTTTTGCAAAAATCTTAATAAGTGAGAATAAATCATACATGCATGACAAAATATTTGACAATTGCATTGTTAGCTCTCACCAATAGTGTTTTTAACAATGATAAAGTGGTAAGTATTTTCTTCTTTATAGACCTCATATAACTTGGAATATTGTTAATAACTTTCATGGCTTCTGACAACCCTAAACATTATAGAATCTAATAAATTCTTTTGAAAATTTTTATACATATCTTTAGTATAAATTTCAACAGTATATTTCTCAATTTTAATTTTTTGTGGCAAAATTTCATTTCCGATGAGTAATTATATGATCAACCTTTCTTTCAAGATAAAATTGTTTATCAATTGTCTCGTGAAATTTGGTTACAAATTCTCCTAGTCTCTTATTAGAGTTTACATACTCATCAAAAAAAAAAACTATTCATTAACTCACTCTTTTTGATGATTGTCATAACTATGTAGCAAAATACTTTTTAGAGTATGCACCAATTTATTTTCTTTAATCGCATACATTGATTAGAGCTGCTCATAATCATGTAAGTCATATGTATTCATCAACTCCTCCCATTGAAATTCAAAATCATCGACAGTCACATAATTTAAAATCATCATTGAATGTTGGATTGTTTTTATGAATCCTATGCAACTTTTTTAAATATTTTTTATTTATATGCCAAGAGCATAAAATATAATGTGTATTCAGGAACACTTTTGCAATCACATTTTGACATTACTTTATCTTGATCAATGATGATTGTAAGATATGTTGAGTATTTTATCGCTTCTAGTCATGTCTCTATAACTCAATCATGTCATCAATGTCATCCATTAACAATGTAGAACCAAATAAAATTAACTTAAAGTGATGATTAATACTCGTGAATGGAGCGAAAGACATCTTATACTTATTTGTCATGTACGTTGTATCGAATTTTACAACTTTACCAAAATTCTTATATGCAATTATATTTCTAAAAGCAATTCACACAATACAAGATACACAGATGATTTTCTTCGTTAGAACCGACATAAACTATTCATCACAAGACTTCTTAATATACGCAAAGTCACTACAACATCATTCGATTCTTTTGAAAAACTCAAACCTCTAACCATATTTCTTAAATCTCGATCACAGAACTCAACATTTTCTCAATTACTATAACATTTAATAAAAATATTCATTATGTCAGATGGACTAACTAATTTACTATTTATCAATCCCATCAAGTATTTAGTCACCGAAATAAATATTTGATAAGTTTCGATAAAATTAATCTTACTTAGGTTAACTTGTTCATGGTTATGACTCAAATCAAACACCAATACCCTCTATTTGCAATACTTCTATTTGCAATACTTCCTAACATTGCAACATACAACGATGGACTTCCATAAGAGCCTTTTGTTTTCTTACAAGTGAAAAATCTAAAATAGATCAATTATATGAGCATGCTTATCTCAAACCCACTTTTTGTAGCATATCTTCTACAATAAACTACAACTACAACGTCATCTACCGAATCAAAAATTTAACCTACAAATGGTAATTGTTTTCTTCTTTATCAACATTTATATTACTAAAGTTATTTTGTTCTTCTTATCATCAACATTTGCATTATAAAAATTTATTTTGTTAGTCATTTCATTGTGATTAAAAGTACAACTAAAATTGAAATTCGACTCATAATTATCTTGACTAGCCATAGATACAAAATCTAATTCGCTGTTAAAATTAAAATAAGACAAAGAAAACGTAAATAAGATGAAAGATGAGTCCAGACAATGCAATAAGAGGAGAGGATGTGGCAAAGAGAAATGAAACAATTTGAAACTGAAAAACCCTGAATTTGTCGAATAATACACATTCTGCGCTTTTACTAGACATCTTTTTTTTCCCCCCGGGAGCTACTCCTCTACCAAGGGTGTTTGTCTTTTTCTTCTCGACCACAAACACCTCTATTAGGGGTGTACATCTTTTCTTTCTAAATATATTTTCCAACAATAAATGCCTCTAAGCGGCATGGATGCACAATCTATGCCCCTATTACACATTTTTCTCAATATCATTACAACCATCTATTTTCTCATCCAACGATGTTTTATAACTTAGTTGTGAGAGACTTCCAACCATACCATCTGCGGATCACCCCTATATATCACAACCCTACTGCTCCTATATATCATAACCCTACTGCTGTTTCCTTTAAAAGTTTATATCGAGTGTTGCCCTACCCCTTACCATGACATTAAAATCACTTAAAGGCAGGAAACAGTAGGACTTACAAAAAATATTCATACTCCAATTTCATATATACCTCATTTATTTCAACTTAAATTTAAGATATTATAGATTCTACCAATATAAGTTACATTACCATAATCTAAAATCTCTAAAATTCAAACAAATAGGTCATATAGATGACAGAACTTGAATTTCAACCGACCATAGGAAATCTTGGGAATAATCCTTTAATTTCAACTAGCCATAGGCCGTTACAGACAACAATAAGAGAGTTCATAGCACGACTAAATCATTTCCAACCTTCATTTGTCATTTTTGAAATAAAATTTGCCAAGAAACATGCATGGGCCTATCGGTGGCCATCACTATATAATTTTAAGGCTCTATTCCTCGGACAAGCTCCTCCACATGATAATTCCTTCCACATTACAAGCAATCGATAAACACATGTAGAGCCAATCCTAAAAACACAACAATCATATTAATGAGTACCCCATAACCTCATTTATCATTTTCTAATACTCTATTGGTTACAAAGGTTAACCAAGCGATAGGACGTCCGAACTAGAGAAGAGTAAAACGGGGTCACTCTCTTTTTGAATATCTACAGTACATTGCCATCATGGCAAGATATGGCGTAAACTGATGATTGATGTCTGAAACAACACAATTTACAGCATATAAAGGGAAGGAACAAATGAGATCATTCATTCCAAGGTTTTTAGAAGCCTAAACAAGCCAGCTGCCTCCCTAATCCGAGAGAACTCGATACAAAACGCTTGTACTTCTATGAAAAGATCATGAACTGCAAGGAACAACCATCAGGAAAAGGTTAGAAGATCTGCATCCATTATAATTCAATCAACGCAGTTCATTTCCTCTCATTCCACGCAGAATTAATAGTAGCAAAATCATACACAAGTAAAGACAACAGTCGCCAACATGCAGAGGTTGATGTTACCCTCCAAACCTCCCTAGGAGGCAATTATACAAATGCCATATAGATATTTAATTTTTACTAAGAAAGAACAACTTCTGCCTATGTTCCAATGAAGTAGGCTAGACATATTTACAAATGAGAATTGATAAAAAAAAAGACAGGAAGTAGGCTAAAAGTTTTTACATACAAGCGAGATGGCTAACTCTTTAAATGAAGCAATCACAAAAGCTGGTAAATTTCTACAACAAAGAAAAATTAGGGAACTTTCAATTCCTGGTATTTTCCCAGGTCATCACACCCCAATAGGATATTATATCATTTTCCATCTAAAAGAATTGGATACTGCAGGTAATCTTTCATCATTATGCAAGAAAAGAACTGTGTTTAATAGCACTTTATGATTCAACCAATCCCTAATCAGAGGAAGTGAACAAAAATATTGATCACACCCAACATTATATATAGATTATATATATGTGTGTGTATGTGTGTGCGCGCGCGAGTCTGTATTGTGTGTATTAGCCTATTCAAAAGCAAAAGAAATAACGATTTCATGATTTTAAAAAAGTCATTTCAAATGTAAACTGCTTTGCTTTCCCAAACATTTTCCAGTAAAAGTTTTTGACTTTATTTCACCTACCACCAACCAAGAAGCTAAATTATACAAAAACAAATCATCAATTTCATGCAAATTATCATTTCTTATATTCTCTTTTCCTTTTTGCCAACATAATTTAAAACCGCAACTTACTTCCTGCATAAGCATCAAAATCGATGATTCATTCATTCAATCAGCTGCCAAAAGAAACAAGCAGAACATCATACCATTAATTATCTTGTTCCGTATCAGGCTCTGGAGAAAAACACATACAAGCCGGACAAGTCTGTTCTGCATGTACTTGTCCTGAATAATGAGGAAACAATGGTCAAAACTTCAGAACTGAAATAGTCCGTGGAGTACATTTGAGGTTATGCATAAACCTAAAATGCACCAAAAGTTTGATTTCATTATTAAAAAAAGAAAAAGATAAAAAACTTAGCTATGTTAATATCCAGCAAGGAAAGCAAAAGCAAAAAAAAAAAAAAAAAAAAAGATTTGATTATATGCTGAATTACTGATCAGTGACCACATTAACGACGTATACTTTAGTTCTAATATCAGTTTAGCGCTTTAAAGTTTAAACATATCCAAGTGTTTGCACTTATTTTTAATCTAAACAATGATCATCTAGGACTTTAAATGAGTGATTATAGAGCATTCAGTTAGAGCTGGGAGAAAGTTAGGTGACCCTACACGAAATTATTTTTAACCTAACACTCTTGTTTGGGAGTTTTCAATGAGAAGAAAGGAGAACAAAAGAGAAGAGAAGAGAAAACAAAACTTTTGTGATTTCTTTCTCTTGGCTGGGAGTTTCTGGAGGGGGAAGAAAATCAGTAAGAGATATTTCATTCCTCTTCGTGTTTCAGAAGACAAGAAAGGAAAACTCATATTTTTTATGATTGTATCCTAGTGGACAAGTCTAAAAATTTTAAAACATGAGGATTGAAGGGTAAAACTGATATTATAGTTTTATAAGTATTTTCTTTTCCCTCCATTTCAATCCCAATTGGGAGGAAAATTTTGGAGAGAGAAGTTACACTTTTTTCCCTTCCATTCTATTCTTTAATCTTCTTAAAAACACTCACAAACACCACTTTCTGCCAACTATCCAAGCCCACCAATATAGAATAGAGTTTCAGAGAGATTCAAAAATTCACATCATTAAGCCAGTGTAAGATTAGAGATCACTCGGCCAAACTAATTTCCTCTTTCCCCCTTTCTTCATGGTAGGCAACTGAGGAGGAATTCAACCTTTTGTATGCAAGCAAAACAAAATCAATTAATCTATCTTTGCTTCGAAAAGGAAGGATTGCAACGAACAACTACTTCCTTTCCAGTTTTCCCCTGCTTCAACGTCGCTCACCAAAGGGCCTCCACTATTGGTAGGAAAGATACCTATCTAGCTGAAACAACAGCTCACATCCAAACGAAGCCTTAAAAGTCAATAGAAGCAAACTATTGTAAGATGGGATGACGAAAACAAACTAACACCAAACTAAAGGAAAAAATATAAAAATAAAAATCAACAGTACTCATGTCTAATACTATTCACAATTCTACATATACATATGCTTCTATTTTTTAATTTGCAAAAGGCTCAAAACAAAAGTTGAGTAAAGTTCAATCAACCACAAACTATATAGAAAAAGAAAATTCTGCACAGGGAACAAACAAAAAATAAGACAAATGATGTATGAAAATGTATGAACCCTCTCACGTATATAAAAACCATAAAAACAGTCGTAAGAGGCCAAGGAGAAAAAAGATGAGTGTCCTACAAAAGATAAAGAATGCAAAATGGGTCTTGTACAGAAAGCAAAGGAGAAAAAGATGTAAATCCTTTACTCAGCTTCCAATTATGCAGAATGTCATTCCTCCACTTGCTACAATTATAGGCCATATCTTTGAACAATTTGTTCCCACAAGTCTCTCCAAACCACATTTCCTCAAGTACATTTGATCAATATAACCCTAATTCTTATCTAATACTCGTACTTTCTCCTCAACCATGCATCCGAAAGTCATGGATATAAGAATACCATCTACACCATAATCCTTCCTCTTACTCCCAAAACATTCTTTCAGATGTCTATATTTCATATTCATGAAACATGCAACTTGTAGAGCCTCCACTTTTACCTTGAGACTCTTTTCAGCAATTCCCATCATATCTTGTATGTTCATTCTAAATCCAAAACAAAATGCGCATTTGAGGAACAAAATCAGGCATTCTTATTTTGATACCTAAAAAGATGAGGGTATTGAATAATACTAAATTAATGTCCACGTTTGACTCTGGATTAGTTATTAGCAAATTAAATTACTTTTGTAAAGTACTATGAGTACTTATGAATAATGATGCTACAAACGAGTTAAAACAGCTAAAGAATGAGACAAAGAATATTAGCAATCCCATACATCCAAGAATTACCTTGATATTCTCACACGATGATATACAGTTTGTTATGTACATGTGTACAAATTCAGTTGGAAGTTCAACAGCTGTCGTAAGCCGGTTGACAACTTCCATAGAATGGAGACTCATGTCCATGTTGACAAGAACCGTGAAATACCTATATTCATAATAGGAAAAAGGTGAACATCATGATGTCCAACATTCTGGCAAGAACAGTTTCAAGGAAGTATATGGATTAGGAACACACTCTGCAATCTCAGTCGAATTCATTAGCTTAATGAGAACTTCAACTGCAATTAAGGGATTATTTTCCACCAATTCCTGTTAGAAAGGTAGTAAGCCGTAGAAAATGTAAGACAGCAGCTATAAGCCTGAGAAAATGCAACACTGGATACAGAAATACATACCGGTAGCTTTCTTGGTGTCAGTCCACAATGATATACAAGCTTTGGATCGCTAGCCAACTCATACAGAACTCGCTATAAAAACACATCAAAACAAGGGGAGAAAAACATTGTAACTGTCAAATTGAGCCAGAGGGATACTAAAGCGGATCTCAGAGTAAATTTGGTGAAATTGTGAAGGCAAAACTCACCAATTGTATTATACATTATGCTCCACCTGATGAGCCAGGCTGGAGCAGTTAACTACTAAAAAGTCTAAATGGTTGACAACCTGATTTGACATAATTTTTGGCATAAAATACAGTAACTCACGGTGACATAATCATTATTGAAGTACCAGAAACCTAATTAATGCTTCACCATTATCATTTGACTAAAAACACAGATACATCCAATACATCTCATGTCCATTTCATTTGCAAACTTGCAACTCATTTAACTATAAATATTGTACATTGGCACTATCACTTGAAAAGAAATGACTGAGAGTTCCAGTAATACAACTTTCAAAGAATAACAAGGTAAAATACTTCACTACAAACTTTATATTTTAAATGTGATAACTCAATATATCACTGGAGAAACTAGTACCAATACATAGATATGTATGTAAACCAGAAAGCTGAACCTGATAAGTGCATAATTTACTTAATACTTCGGTCTAGACTCCAGAATACTCCATCATTGAATGTTTATGTTTGATTTCGTTTCTTTTCCAGTGTGGGTAGTGCTCTTCCTATTTTTCATGTTCTGTACATATTTTGGCCCTCGAATGAGCTTAACTGGACATGTAATTGGACTTGGGCAAGGAGGAAAGCCTGAACTAAAGACGGAGGAAAAACTGAAAAAGGAGCAAGAAAATTTTAGGACCCATCACCGCCTGGTCTCGGTGGCCATGACTGCAGTGCAACAAATTTTCCCAGTTGGATTCTAATCCCTTTTGGCATAGACTTCATAGGAGTGTCCCACAGCTATATGAGACCTTAACAGGGAGTTTCAAGGGTTGTAATCATCTACAATCTCTTCTCTTTCTCTTACTCTAAATTACTAAGTTGATTCAAGTAGAGGATCGTTGAGGCTTTTCACGAGTCATTTAGTTAAGTTCTCTTATTTGCAACCTTAGGTGGAGATTTGATTATGGATCAAGAATTCCTTCAACTCTTCTCTTTTATCTTCCATTAATGTAGTCTTATTGCTTATTTTGAATGTTATGGCTTGTTATTTGAATATGACTTGTTTCTTTATTCTAGGGATTGGAGCTAACCCAATAGTGAATTTGATAAATCATTTTTAGGTCAAAGAAATAATTTATCACTTATATGCTTAAAAATAGATTAGTCTTGGTTTTAAAAAGCGCGATGCGCACCGAGGCGCAAAGGGTCCTCGAAGCCGATGCGCAATGCGAGAGGCGAAGGCGCACGCATCACGTATGAGAGGCGCACTTTTTGGCTAAAACACTTGTAAATTAATTTTAAATTGTATTTTATACACGAGACACATCAATACTATCTTATAAATGTTAAAACACCAATATATATCATACCATAACGCAAATAGTCAAATTGTAACAGAAACATAAATTAATTTTTTGCAATAATGTACACAAAATTAATTTTTTTCCCATTTAACAGAAACATAAAAACAATTGTCATAATGTCATTGTAACTTTCTTTTATTTAAAAATAAAATCTTTTATGTAACTTTCTTTTATTTAAAAATAATAATTTTATAGAAGTAGGGGGC
>CM025783.1:51348297-51371524 GCA_014636745.2 Centella asiatica
AAAAAAAAAAAAAAACAACTATAGCTGCTCCGTCTAAACACTTAAGAGTTAACAGAAGAGACTAGAGACATCGAGAGACTAAAGACATAGAGAGAGAGAGATCGACCGACGGAGAAAGAGAGAGAGAAAGAGAGAGAGTGAGAGATCAAGCGACAGAAAGAGAGAGAGATCGAGAGACAGAGATCGAGATCGAGAGAGCGAGAGGGAGATCGAGACAGAGAGGGAGAGAGAGACACACAGAGAGAGACAGAGAGAGGGGTACCTGGAGTCCTAAGCTGGAGACGAAGGGTTTTGAAATGGGTTTAATGTTTTCGTTGGAAAGTCAGGTATTAACTCTAAACTCCTTTTTTCTTTTTTTTTTCAAATCTGCCCATGCATCGCAGCATCACCAAGATGCGACTGCATCTCGCATCGGTCGCATCTCTCCGCATCCTGATTTCGCATCGCATCACCAACGGGATGCGATGCAACCCATCGCATCGCGCCTGATGCGCGCTTTTTAAAACCAAGAGATTAGTAGTCTAAGTTTTATATTATACTCAAGCTAATATGCTTGTTTTGCCAACAAGTTTTGTTATAAACATGTCTAAATGTATATTATCACATTTTGCATTTATTTTGTATATCATACAATACGATTCACAATACAATACATGAAATATGATAGGTTTTCAATACTCAATATTTCTACGATTTAATAACTATTTCTGCATGACAAGGAATAATACGTGTAATGGACTGAAACGGTTATGTAATGGAATGGAACGCTAGAGTGGAACCTAAGAATATTCATTATGAGAGTGGGTTTAGATCTCTTGAGGATTCTTTGATTGTCTCAAAACTCAATGAATATAAAATAATCATCCAGCCAAAAGATAGAAGCTTGGCTAATTAGGGCACGTTGTTGTTCTTCATTTTTATTTCTTCTCTAAATAGGGAACAATTATATGGATAATAACCTTTAAAAGTAGATATTCCACGCTATAAATATAATACTGTATTACTGTTACAGAAGTAAAATAAACAACAGGTACAATGATGAACAAGTTGGACTTCGCAGGCTATTCAAGTAGTGTAAACACCTCCAATTAGTAAGCTCCTCTACCTGACCCTAACTTCTGTTGTTCCACTAATTGTAGTTCATCTCTCTACAATCCTAACTTAATTTTGAGATAGACACAAGAACATCCCAGCAGGTGATACTTAGGCGTAATCAACAAAATAAATCTGGAGACCATTTCCAATAAGATGCATGAAAACTAAAGTGTGTAGGTGCATACACAAGTGTGTGCGTGCGCACGTGCAAGCACTCATAATCATGTGTTTGTGTGTGCAACTATGCACATGGCACATTGGATGTTTGCGCATTCACGCATGGTTTTCACACACACACACACACACAGAGGGGGAGGGGGGGGGGAGAGAGAGAGAGAGAGAGAGAGAGAGAACTTCTTGTTGAGAAGGGGCAAGTGGCCCCTTTAAAGCTTTTGCAATCAAATCGCGTACTGCAGCCCCTTTGCTGGTATCAGCGCACATTCCATTATCCCATAAAAGCTCATGATGATTATCAGGGTTAAGCCATACTAGCTGCAAGAAAGTAGAAACGTAACATCCGTAAGGTAAGTGAAGCGGATATGTTTCACAAATAGGTTGGCAGACAATTTCTCACCTCACCATCCTGTACAGGCAGCCTTGGTGGATGTGGCCTGACCCACTGAGGACCTAATCCTTCCAAAGACAAATTCTCTAGCAACCCAATTACTGCCTCATCTCTATCACCAGCTCCAATTTTTGGTTTAACTCCAGGCTGCACGTCAAACCTGAAATTTGATCTCACGATAAAAAGTAACAATTGGATGGTGGATTTTTCAATAAAGCATTAAAGAAAAAATATATTTACACAAGCACTAGAGAATATATAAAATTAGAAGAAGCTAAATTTTTGCCACTGGAAAGAGTCATACTCCAATGAATCAACGTCACAACCGTGGGGTACATCAGGGTCTCGTACCCCATTTTTAACAGAAGAGTTCTTCAGTAAGCAATTATAAGGTTCTGGGTGGACTTTATCTACAAAAAATTGCTGCTGCAACTGTTCACGTTGTGGGAAAGCCTGACAACAGGAAAAAAACCAATGACCAGTGAAACAACAATTACTCAACCTTACTGTCTCGTAAATGTAAGACAATCAGTATTGTAAGTTGGGTTATTAATTAAAGTCAAATCTTTTATCCATATTGCACATATAACAAACAAACCATGTCAACAAATCCTAACTTGATGCTACCACTTTCAGTTTTGACCATTAGGCTATGTTACCTGGACTCGAGAAAAGGATACGGGTGCGAGTAATGTCTAGGTGTCGGGTGTGTTTATTTTTAAAAGGACTTAATGATAAAGAAAACCATTAAACTTTTTAGATATTTTCAATTTAATTATTCAACTATTTTATCAGTTTTACCATCAACCTTTTATTTAAGGTTACAAAAAGACCAATATTTATACTATATCACTGACTATAGTTAACTCATATATTGGTCTTTTTGTAAACTAAAGTACAAGTTTAAAGGTTAAAGTGATAAATAAATTCTTTGATGGTTAAATTGAAAAAAAAATACAAAAAGTTTAATGATTTTTTTGGTCATTAAGTCTTTTTAAAATTTAGGATATGGGGACTCAGTTGAATAAGATTCCAAATTTTAGACACGGGTAAGTGGGTGCGGTGAATTATTATTTTTTCAATAGATAATATTAATACTATGATAAATTTTTCAGATAAATGATGCATTTTCCAGTGCAATGGTGATAACATGGTGAATATGTTAGCAGTAACATGGTTAATTTTGGTACATAGTAAATAGACTAAATAGTGTAAGTAAATGCTACTAATGAGAAATTCATGACAGTGGTGGTAACTGTGGTAATTAGAAGTGTTGGACAGCTGTATTCCACGAGTCTATTATTTATTAAATTAGTCCAATAACATCCAGCTGGGGCCAAATCTCAAGATTCACTCTAACTTTTGGGCTTTCAGCTTTATCTTCTCTCTCTACATACCATTCATCATCTTCTTCTTTCTTCTATCTTCTTTCTATCTGGCTTTGCTGCTTGTTGATCATCATCGCTGGTTGTTGAATTTAGTAAATGGTCGCAAGAAAGTCAGCAGTGTCCATGTCTAAGTCAACAGATCCGACTTGGATCCCACACCCACAAACGTGTCGTCTTGTGTAGACACGGGTACTTCTCAGATTTTGCCGAGTCCATGCAACATAGCAATTAGGAAAGTAGCGGGATTTTATCCTCAATTAAGCTATTAATAATGCTTCAGTAAGTCTATTTTGTAACTTTAGTCCTACTCTTCTATTACTAACGAGAAAAACCCAAATCTGAAAATCATATCACTAAGAACAAGTTGCATCTCCAAGAATTATCACAATCTTCGATTTCTATGTAAGAGAACGTTAGAATATTACGAGATTGGTAAGTAAACTTCCAAAGATGACTGATTTGACACATCCAACCAAACAACAATGACACTTAAGGTTGGAATAAAGAAGTTATCCGAATTTGACGCTTAGGAAGTGACAACTGTAGTCTGCATGTCAAAATCCAAAACAAATCTGCTAAGCATACTTTTAATAATGATGCAGTTAATCTACTTTTATCATGCTATGATCTGCCACACATGGTGGGTTGGTTGTAAACATAAAAGGTTGGGTGACAAGGAAATAATCTTATCTCTAGAAAAACATTTGATAACTTGAAACTCTCGAGGATAAAGCTAAAAAGACGTGGGTATATACACGTACAAAGGTGAAACATAAAAAATTATATCCAAAATTACATTTTTTTTAAAACACACACTAAACATAAAACATGATTACAAAGATCTAGCAACATGCACATCACTATGGGATGATGCATGGAGACTTTTATTGCAATTTCCATGCACATGAAACAAGTCAAATTTGTTGACCTTTAAACGTTGATGGAAATAGGCTACTGACACATGACCTGACTCCAAGTTCGAGTTAAAGTCATGACCATCCAGATATAATTTTTTTTTTGACAAAGATAAAAGCTAATGTAATTATGAGAACAATTGCATTTATGTAAATCAGTAAAACTTACAAGTGATGAAGGATCGAAGCATTTAATGTAATCTGCTGCAGACTGCTTGAATACCTAAATAGATATAGGTACAGGACAGATATGGAAAACAATAAAGAGATCAAACCAGAGGGATAATCAGGGATAATACCCACAAAAGCAAAAAAGTTTAATCAATATATATTCATAATTTAAGTCTGAATAAATTAAGAGGTTCCAACTAATTAAATTGTACTCCAACTTAATCACCAAGTAAAATCCTAAAATATCTCATAAGTTCCTTAAAGCATCTCTAATTATAATTACCAAAATCTTATACTAGAATATTACTAATAATAACAAATAACAATTGCTCTATTCTAGAAAAAAGAGTTATATTTGGATTTTTTATGGATATTAATATTGTATGTTTGCTTGAGAATTACATGCTCAAATAATAATTTTTTTTCTTGAAATTTGTTATAAATGTTCAATAATGATAAGATAAGAAGATTGTAATAACAAATTTAGAAATTATAGCCTTATAATAAAAAAAAAATGTGAATGTAACTCATTTTTGTGGAACAGAGGGAATAATACAACTACTTTCATTAATTACATCTAAATTTTATTTCTAAACAGAAACAAAACAATACATTCAATAAATTTGATAATTTGCTCTGCATCATTCTTTCCCCTTCAAAAAAAAATTTGTCCATCTCCATTAGAGAGATTTTTAAGGAACTTTTGAACTGTAAAGTACTTTCTGGAGATAGGAAGTCAATGAATTTCGCCTCAAATTCCTCTTTCCTTTTTATTTTCAATCACTTTGTCCTTCTATTTTTCAATATCAATGCCTTCAAAAATTATTGGCGCAGTCTAATCCTCATGCGTCTCCATTTCATCTTGTTGTTCATCCTCCTGTACATCTTCTTCTTCATCCTCTTGAACTCATCTTCCGGCTAGAAATAAGGATTTTGAGTACGACGATTAAACCACTCAAGTCATATCTAAGCTCAAGAAGCACAAGTTCTCTACGTAATGTATGTCCGTCTACAAATTTAAAATATTCAGACCAAATGATTGATCCATCGATTCAAATCGTTACACAACTCCGAAACTGAATTGACGCCTTTTGAAATCCGCCAAAAGTGAAGAATATTTTCACATGGATTAAGCTGCAGCTTTATAGTCTTTAGGGGCAGGATCACAATTTGCAGGAAAGGCGTAGACTATTTAGAAGCTTTAGACCTTGTTTGTTTCCACTTATTTAAAAGTGCTTTTAGCTTATTTAATAGAATAAGCTGAAAAGGGAGTATTTGTAGTTGTTTCCAATTATTGGAAAATAAGTTATAAATGGTGAACAAACCTTTTAAGCATGACCCTTTTAAGCATGATAGAATAAGCTACAGTGGAGGTGCTTCTTTTTAAGAACTTATTTTATCTAACAGCTTATTCAAAGCTCATACCAATAATACGCACTTATTTCCCAGACATAACCACTTATTACATAGATAAGTTGGTTTACAGTAAGCCAGTGCAGTCAATGGCGTGTGGCGCAACCGCAGTGCATCCATGAAAAAGAGCTGCAGCGTGTGGCGGGCGGCACGACGAGCAGCACAAACATGAAAAAATTGTAAAAATATGTAAAATTTTAGACTTTCTATTATCAGAACTTAAAACCACAATATTTCCTTAAATAAGTAGTCATTACCTGGAATACCAATATAAAAAGTCAAATTGTGTGTGTATATATAATTAAGTAAAGAAAGAAATAATATATATTAAATTATTAATACATTATTAGCATATAATTAATTAATTTGCATATAACTATATAAATAAATAAATAATTAAATATATATATATATATATATATAATACTAATATAAGTAATTCACTAATTAAGTAATTACTAACTATATATACTGCGACAAGAAGAGCCCCGAATCCAAACTAATTAAGTGTGTTGTATAAGTATAAATCACAGATCAGATCAAAACAAAATAAGTCCAAGTCGAGAAATCAAAACAAAGTAGAAACAAAATAGATCCCGATGTCAACTAGCCCAAGTCGGCTTTCGAGAGTCCCAAATCAAAATAAAAGTTGATCAAAATAAATGTTATAAGATAAGGACCTGTCGATGCCGATGGAAGTGGAAGTGGAAGTGGAAGCGGAAGTGGAAGTCTAAAATTATTAGATCTAATTTTAGTTTTTCTTGTTTCTTTTTGACTTGGTCAATGCCATTGGATGCACCTTCGACTTGCCCTCTATGCCATGGCACGCGCCATGGCATCGCCACACTCGCCTTTGTTCAAAGTGCCTTAAACGAAGATGGTGAGGCAACACCTTCATTTTGCACCACGCCATTCGCCATGGCGCACACCTCAACTACACTGGAATAAGCTATGTGAAACGCTCCTCTGCACTTATTCAAATGAGTTGGGGGGCTTAAAAATAAGCACTTATTTTTAAATAAGCACTTATTAAATAAGATGTGCCAAACAGGTCCTTAGAAAGCGCAGGTGCTATCATTGGAGCATCCAAAAATTCCCAGAGGTCTATCTATAGATAACACGCAAACCAGTGGAAGAAAATTGTTATTTCCCAGGCCCGTAGTGTTAGCACTACTTTATCTGAAAGGAGACAAAGGCAGAAATTGGAGGATAGCTAGGTGGCAACAACATAACTGCTGCAGCAGCCGAACACAATTCTTCTTCTATTCTCTCTTCTTCCCTTTTCTCTTGCTTAGCTTGCCCAGCTCTGTGAAGATGATGAAGAGATCTGGTGATGGGCAATATTATGAGTGCAGTGATTGATGTCCAGTAACTTACCGCTAGCAATCAGAGCAGGTTTTATCTCTTTTTCTTTTGTGTTCATTGGGATAGATTTGAGACTAAAACAACAATTCCACCTGCAAAATCGTTGATCATTCCCAAATGTGGTCATCGGTTCTCTAGTGGACAACAACGTTAAGAAAGGCTAGAAAATAATTAGGGTAGAAAGGAGTTGGTAATATCAAAAAGAATACCACAGATTCGGCTCTTGAAACCAACATGATGCAGAATGGAAGAGGGAAAGAAAGAAAAAAGAGATAAAAAGGGGTAACCAGGAATACAAAAGTCACAAAAGCATACAACTTTTGTCGATATTACTTCATAATTCAAGACTGAAATAACTATTTAAATAGTACTCCTATAACCTAATCACCAAGTACAATTCCTAAAATATCCCAAAAGATGTTGAAATATCTCTAATAATGAATGAAAAACGTGAATATATGTATAAGACGCACAATGTGCCCCGAGATATAATATCCACTGAAACATCATTTTACAATAAGAGTTCAATCATCCATTCTGAGGTTTTAGAAAAAGTAATCAGAACTGCCATTTTAGAAAAAATTTATATATGGGCCATTGTCATTGTGAATGGCAAGGTGCAAAATCAAGCCAGCACCTCGCCTTTCTGATTTTGGTTGCTCTGAAACAAGGCAATAGGGGCAACGCTATGGCGCAGTGGCAATAATTAACAGCACAGTCAACGATCAAGACCAGCCAACCCAAAATCGAAAAAATAGTGCGCCTACTTGTTATATCTTAGTTACAATATTGATATATTCAAATGTCATACTTTTAGTTGATTTCCAAATTTTTTGAAATCCGTGCCTCTGAAAATATTTATTTATGAGTTTTAGATGTCACGAAAACCATGCATCTGTGAAAAAACTACATTCCACACTCCGAAAGAAGTGATGCATTTAATGTGGGACGAAGGGAGTATTTAATAGGAAACTGATACATCCACATGTGGAATTGATATTTCCACATGTAGGTCCCACATATTGCATCACATGTTGTACCATGTGTATTATAAATTGTACATGGGACTCACATGTGAAAATATCAATTCAACAAGTGGAAATAGTAATTCTCTATTTTTATGTTATTATTGTTTTGATGATGAAGATGATTATGCCTAGCAAAATGGGTTGACTTGTCGCCCAATAAACAACCCATATATGCCCATGCTAAATGGGTTTGGGTTTACATTTGTTCAATATATATAACAAATGGGTTAAATCATAGTCACCCATTAAATAAATGGGTGGACATGGGTTCCAGGTGGTGTACTAGAAATTGTATGATATACTTTCAAAATTCATTGCTCCCCTCTCCTCTATCTAATGAACTTTATCTAAAACTGCACCTCCAATCAACCATCTTCCGTTTCTACATAGCAACTTCTCCAATGTCTATAGCCATAAATCTACAACTTCTAAATTCTAGACCTGTGAAGTCATAGTCGTACACCTTAATTTCATGGAATGACTTTTAATTGATCGGGGTATTAGTTCACTTGATACTCGGTTCTTGAAACCTTGCATGCCATAAACCTGCAAGTTTTGAAAGATTTTTTAACATCATCGGTTCAACCATAGTTTTTACATTTGCTTCAGCAGCAAAAATGGCGTGACTTTGTGAAATGATCTTTAGGCTTTGATATATATCAAATACATATACATTTCCCATTAGCAAAATGTAACTCTATTCATATTTTTCTTCAAATTAAGATTTTCTTTTTTTTTTTTTTAAATGGCGGGAATAAATGGGTAAGCCATAACTGCCCATGTCCAATTACAATCACTCATTTATGACCCATATAATTTTACAATCATTTAAACCCAACCCATAAAAACTCAAACCCATTTTCACACGCCCATTGGGCCTATAATGATGATCATGTTGAAAATATTATACATTTTTATTATATTTATATGATTGTTATTTTATTCTACAATATACTTATGCTATGTTTACTATTAACAAAATTCTGGATCATATTTATATTCTTTTTATTACTAATTATGGTTAAGTTGTATTGTTATTATACAATTATTTATTATTATAATTTTATTATTATGTTTTGCATTTATTAGATTTTACATTATTGTTATGGTTTTATATTATTTTGGTATCGTTATTTCTATTTATAAGATTAAGATAAAGATATTACTTTCTTGGTCATTTTCCAGGAAACGATTTTTTTATTTCAAATCTGGATATGATTTTCCTTGAAAAGCTTGAGGAAATGTGAAGATTCCGGAAAATGTTTTCATTTATCTCTGATTTTCTGTTAACAAACATTGGAAACATTTTCTGGAAAACATTTTTCACTCCCAAACAACAAAAAAAACAGATAACATTTTCCACAAGAAAACGTTTTACATAGCCTATAAATCACAATCTAGAATATTTCTGACAATAAAAAATAACGTTAACACTTGTAATTAATTACAATTAGAACTTTTTCTTAATAATACAACACGATTATCCAAAATGAACTATGCTTCTTGCTTGGCATCAACAAATGTGATTTGTACACCAAGTTTTTCTAGAAGAATGTTTTCCAAATAAAGTATTTTCGAAAAAAATGTTTTCCACATAAATCATTTTCAAGTGTTTGATTGACAATCTCAAAATGATATTAAAGATGTGATAACAATTATGTTGATCTTATTGTTGTTATTAATATTATTACTATTTTTCAGTTTTAATTATTCTTACTAATATTAGTATTGTTGTTATGTG
The DNA here is from genome assembly GCA_014636745.2 of Centella asiatica. NCBI lineage: Eukaryota > Viridiplantae > Streptophyta > Magnoliopsida > Apiales > Apiaceae > Centella > Centella asiatica. Next base: position 51,357,978 of record CM025783.1, read on the forward strand.
TTATTACGTCAATTATTACAAGTGTTGCAACTAATTATTATAATTGTCATTATTATTATTGTTGTATTCTTATTATCATTACCATTATTATAGTAATAATTTTATTAGTGCTTATTTAAATATTTTGTCTATAAATCAAATCAATTATTTAATTACTATTATTAATGCTATTAATATAATTTCATTAATGCTTATTTAAATGTTTTGTCTATAAATAAGATCAATTATTTAACTACTATTAATAATGCCATTATTATTGTTATATTATCAAAAATTACTATCAATGTATTGTTATAATTTAATGTTATTTGTAATAATAATATAATAACAATTAAGATATTATTTTCTGCCATCATTATAGTTACAGTGATAATTACATAATTATATAATTTTATTACTGCTTTTATATAAACATAATTTGTTTTATAATTATTTATTTATTCATTCATTTTTTATTATATGTTATTCTAGTCATTATTATTATATTATTTCATTATACTCTTATGAGATTATGATTATTATTATTATTATTACCATTATTAATTATTTTTAATAAAAAAATAATTGTCATTGTCTAGAAAACAACTTCCCCTTATATTCTTACCTTTGATTTACCGTGGATGTCACAAACAGTGGAAAACATTTTCCAAGGAACTTTTTCACTCACCAGACCAAGAGCCTTGTGAAATTAGAAAACTAAATACCACACAACACAAACATTTGGATGAAGGTGTAGGTGATACATTTTATGTTAGTAAAAAAGTTACGTAAAATAAAGAGTACTGTGCCCAGACTCTTCAAGTACAAGTGTCCAACCTAACACTCCATTCCAGTCATCATGACACGGCTTGATGCGGACAGAAAAATTTCAGGACAACTTGCATTGAGCAACTAGTCAGTGATGTCGCAATCAGTTCATGTCCAAAAAGAGAACTCTTGCAAAACCAGCAGCAGATAACAAATTGCCAAAAATCTACGAACTCAACTACATATAAAAGACGGAACAAGCGACTAAGTGGGAAAAGTGAATTTTACCTCTTTACTACTTGAAGAGCTGGAAGTGCCCAACAGTTGAAGAATAAAAGCCCTTTCAAAATTTCCAGATTCTTGGTCACATGCAGCCTGCAAATGTCCACAAGTACAATAGCAGATGAACTATCAAGATAGCATGATCTCAATAACACATATTGTGACTTGTAAGTAGTTGAAAAGTGCACGAAATAATCACAATTGTGACTACTAATCAACAGGAAAAATAATGCATTAGATACTATTCATAATAATCACATACTGTGACTACCTCCTCAAAATAATATCATGATCTCAACAAAGCACATGAAAATGCAGATAATCTATCAATAAAGCCGGATCTCAAGAACACACACCAATAAAATCATACAAGAATATGATGCAGGAAAAGGAAAAGACATATGTACAACTAATAGAAGGGAGAAGTAATGCATTAGATACTAATCATTAAAACCACATACAGTGACTACCTCCTACATGAAATATGGCATGCATGTTATAACAAAGAACATTTTGAAAAGCATATAATTGCAATAATGTAGTTCATAATCAATAAATAAAACAGTAACAGTAACTAACATCCAAATCTGATGTACATGCGGCAGAATAGAGGTGCAGTCAACATCTATACTTCAATATGAGTCGGTGATTTTACGATCACCACTCATGGCACTAGTCTTTTTAAGTGTGTCTGAGAAGATTTATCCATGCACACGGAAATTCAGATTTACTTACAAGTAAAATTGACCATGCAACTTCCAGCAGGAAAAATTATTCTCATCAAAGAGATACTGAACTCAGCAGAATACTCCACAATTAATTTAGAAGTGGGGTTAGGGGGTTTAATTCCAATTTAATGATATACACAGGATTAGATCACAAATTTTAGATGTAAAACTAATTTCTTAAGACGCAGAAACAAGATGTAACTGAAATCCAAACATTAAATATAAGTCCACAGATCAACACGTTAACAGTTTATGAATAATTCTGACATAAACATACCAAATATCACTTACATCAACAAGCAAAGAAATAAATGGGTTCAATGAAAATTTTTGGGAGGCATAAGCCTGATGAAGTATAGCAAACGCAACCAAACGTTGGGATGGTCTGAGCACTGGTTTATCCTGCAAATATACAACATCAAACCAATAATCACTATACAGTGTTACAAAAGGCACATTAATGATTAAAATTCACTTAGCTTCACCACCCAAACACATGCGGATAAGGGAAAAGAAAAGAAAAACCAAATAAAACATTTTACTTATTTATAAAATATCAGAAACTAAATCAGTACGCATGAAATGCTATCAAAGCTTTGACAAATTGAACAATTGTTTATTTTTTTCATTCCATTAACTATTCTATAACAGCACAGACAAAGCTTTACATCATGGAACTAAGGGGATGAAAACACAAAGGCAATAAAAGAATAAATTGGGACAACAGCACCAAAATTCACCGATATTTCCTCAAGAGAGATACATATCAGGTAAGGAACTGGGTAACTCTAGCAATCAAATCTACTCCACAAAAGACTAGATAGCTGTTTTGAGAATCAACAATGCAAGTGACAGGAAACTATCCTAACATGAAAACAGAGGATACTAACCCACCCCAAACCTCAGACACTTAAATGATAATAAAGAACATATGGGCATGCGGCCATCTTCTTTAAAGCATTACATCCTTCCAAGCTCCAAATTAACATTCTCTTGCATTTTGGATTTCCAATTCAGAGTCGTTCATAGTATTTAACTATTCAATGCAAGGTCCAATACCAGACATTTACATTCAAATGATAGTTTTCCCTCAAAAATTTTCACCGTTGAATGTGGCATACAATCAATTCATTTTCAATTCAAAATAAATGCACCAACAAAAATTCTTATAATGATCAGGGACAATCAAATCTACAACAAGAAAATAAATAATTCATGTACGCTTACAAATACACAAAGCCCTAAAAAAAATTCTAACAGTAAAACCCTTTTTCATGAAGTAACATCAAAACCCTAGGCAACTAAATGTTCAGCAAACCTATTACTATGGCGAAAAGACGTTGAGCTAAAATTAATCATATCAATATGATCCACATACATATATAGAGATTCAAGTATAGTTTACCTCTACGAGGATGGCAAGCGAAGAACAAAGTCTGAAGTGGAGAGAAGGAGGGAATTTGGAGAAGAACTCGGTGGTGATTTCAGCGAACGGTTGTCGATCACCGGCGTTCAGTAGAGAGTAGAGAGTATTCGATTCTTCTTTTGAGATCATTGTCGCCGATTCTTCACGACTCGACTGCTCTCTTTTCTTCTTCACTTGTTTTTTCGCTCTACCCAAAATATGGCTTGTCTCTATTCGGAGACTACTTTTTTATTGCTTATGACTTCGTCATTTTTTAGGGAAAAAACATCTTTTTAGTGGTATGATTTTTATTCTTCCTTTGATCAATTTTAGTATTATTTTCCCCAAATTATCCATCTTTATTAGTTTTTAACTTTTTGTTATGTATTTATTTTTTTAATATAAATTCAAATTTTTTGATAACAACATAAAATTTGAACTATAAATTTTTAAATTTGAACATTAAACATTTTTATAATTTAGTTCTTATTAACCATAATAATTAACACTAAAACAATATTAGTAATATATAAGTAGCTTATTATTAATAACATAGATATTAATATGGATTTATAATAACAAGCACTACGATAAAATTAATTTTACTACTTAAAGTGGTAGAATATTTAAAAATAACATCATTGTTAGAAATAAATATTAAACTAACGTAACATATATTTACGTTAAAGTTGTAAACTCACTATTAACATAAATATACTATAAACATATTTATATGTATAGAGTTTTGCGGTAAACTTCCAATAATAATCTCACACTAAATATTAAGATTCAAAATTTATCGTAACAAACAATTATATTAATAGAAATAGTAAAATAACAAATTCATACAAACAATTACAACAGCAATAATGGTATGATTGTGTACTTTATCAATAACATACTATAGATATTATTATGCAAATAATAAAAGAATTAATTCACCTGCAAACAACAATAATAAAAATAAAGACAATCAAACATAAACATTTATATAATCAAACATATAGAAAGAAACTTTAAAATAAACTTGTTATGTTAATATTATAGAAGGGGTTGAATACAAACATTACAAACTTTTCGCTCTTTAAAATTCAATAAACGAAAATCGGAATAGCTACAATGTTCAAAAAAACAATATTGAAATTAAAGTGAACATACAAGCATTCAAGTTAAAATAGTTGTATTATAAGTTGAATTTTTTCTGGGAATCTATATAATAACAAAGTGATTAAACAGCTACAAGTTTGTAAGTAAATACAGTTTCTCTTTGTTCACACTTCTAGCTACAATCTCTCTATAATTTTCTCTCAATAACAATTATTGAGCTTCTTTCTTTAGTGTCTAGACGACATGGATATGTTTGTAATTGATCATACTTTCCAGCGTGTTATAGCATTTACATATATAGGAAAACAGAAATCAATATCATGTGTTTGTCATGGTTTTGTTCCAACATAGTCATAATATGTCCTTTTGACGTGACAAGTGTCAACCTCTGATGGCTATTGTTGCATTTTTTTTTCACTCCTTGTTCTATATGCAGTTCTTGTACTGAATGTTGTTATTGGACTAACATATTTCAAGGAGTATATTCTTGAGAATACCCCTTACTTCTTTACCAAGTATTAATGCATAACTTGTAATCACTGATGACGAGGGAATTAGGTTTTAACTATCCCCCGATGAGAAGCCCTGATGTAGACTTGATTAGTGTTTCTGGATCCCCTAATGTAGATTTGATCAGTGCTTCATTATCTACTGATGTTAATCCCTGATGTACAATTAGATCAATGCTTCTTTATTCACTAATGTAGAATTAGATCAGTGCCTCTTGATCCCCTGATGTTAAGTCATGATGTTGTCCACTGATGACATCCACTAATGTAGCAGTCAGGCTATCCCCTGACGGCTTTATCCACTTATGACATCCCCTGATGCAGTAGTTAAGTTATCCCCTGATGCAGTAGTCAAGCTATCCCCTGATGCAGTAGTCAAGCTATCCCCTGATGCAGTAGTCAAGCTATCCCCTGATGCAGTAGTCAAGCTATCCCCTGATGCAGTAGTCAAGCTATCCCCTGACGGCTTTATCCACTGATGTCATCCCCTGATGTAGTATTTAGGCTATACTCGATGGGTTTATTCACTGATACCTTTTTGAATACTAACATCTTTAACCACTGATACTTTGTTGGCCTTTTCATGAATGTCTGATGTGCGGAATACTTAAACATTAAGTATTGGCTAATCCCTAATAGACTAAATTGTCCATCAGTAAATGCATATTTGTACAAATATACTAAGATTTATAAAATATCTTGAGTATTTACAAGTGCACAATTATTAAAAGAACAAAAGAATAATTATATCATCATCATCAACATAATACCTAACAGATGACTTATAGAGAATTATTTTTCAAAAGTTATAACCGGCTTGGAAATAAACTCAAATTATGAAAATGGACATAAGATAAATATATAAATAAAAGGGAGGGGTAATATTGTATTTATACATCTTTTTTGATAAAATTGATGATTAAGTCTGAATATTTAATAAGATATGGATTTATTGCATGAAGTATAAGAAAAAAAAGTAAAAGAAAAAATATCTATATTTATATACTATATTTAGAAACACAAATTTGTTTTTTTAATCTCGTGGTTTCACACTCTTTCTTTCTAATATTGTTTTTTCTTAATTATGTTTTCCATTATAATCTATATCTAATATTATATATGGATTCTTTATGACTCAACCGCTCTCTTCTCTTCTTCACTTGTTTCTTTTGCTATACCCAAAAGCAAAATATAACTTGTCTCTGTCCGGGGACTAATTTTTTATTGCTTATGAATTTGTTTTTAACTTTAATCTTCTAAAGTGATCATTTACGTATATCTTCAATGTTGTTTTAAAATATAAATTACTTTTCAAATAAAAGTATTTGATATTAATTTTATTTAAATGTTAGAAATTAAATTAGATTTTTTATAAAGGGTATTTTGATAATAATAAGGGATCCTTTGAAGCCCATCATTTTTTTGGAAAAAAAATCTCTTTAGTCATATGTAGTTTTTTATTCTTTCTTTAATCAATTTTAACGTGACAGCTCCGGTTTCCGGTTGTAAACTAAAGTTGTCAGTTTGTTATTAACTATGGCAACTCCGGCTTTCAGCAGAACACCAGGCCATCATTGAGACAAAAATAACAAAAACTTTCATTCATGTCATAAGCTGGAATAGAGTATGTCTAGCAGTTATTACAATTATTGTGTCAAAAGGTTTTAACAACGGATAATTTAATAGGTTCTTTATTACAAATCAAAAACCCGGATTCATACTTATGAACCCTTAATAGTCAGTCCTTATCGGAACATCTTTTCCATACCCTTGGAATTTTCACATTTCTCGCATTTAATTGAAAGAGAAATCAAGCAAGTATGAGTGATAAATACTTAGTAAGTAATATATTATAAGGTAAGAAAGAAGAATAAAAATTCTACAACTAGTTTAGGAATACCATTCCTAAGGTAAAGTTAATGAATATGAATAACATAAAGAGTTCAAATAAATGAATTTCCTTCGTAGATGGGGTAAATCCACATTTTCAATTAAGGAAAAGTTGGCAATTAATGCCTCTGAATGAAATCCCACATAAACATTTGACGTCTTTCAGTTCATGACTTACTAGATGGCCTTAACTTTGTTTAGCATTAGGACTTACTGTGAGTACTTCTTACCATTTGACAATAATAGGCCAAGACTATCTCAATATGGTCTGCAGTGTACATACGTATGACACTTAAAGTAGATATAATTACATCTATAAGGTCCGACAGAATAGAATAGACCATTCTCAAATCTGGGGTGTTCCCTCATCAGCTTATATAGTGGATTAACCCTGACACCTCAGCGAGAGTCATTAGGTAGAAACATAGATGATTTCATAAGAATGCAAAAGTATTAGAAGAATTAAACTGAATCAAATAATTCAATATATCATGTATTGACATGGAACATATAGGATGCTTGTAACTGGATACAAGAAGTCAAGAATTTAACAATAAGGTCTTAGCTCAAGTTGAATAAATAACTTGTTAGATATAAATGTTGATCATGATAATTCTAGTATAAAGGAATAAATGTGCATCTGTAAATTCTCAAGGTATTCTACAAACCTTAGTATATTTGCATAAGTTTTGCATCCACTGATGGAAGAGAATAATTATGCATCAGTAAATACTTAAGGTGTTCTATAAACCTTAATATATCTGCACAAGTTGTGCATCCATTGATGATCAATTTAGTCTTCAGGGGATGAACTGCATAACACTATGCAAGTCATCAAGTGAAAACCTCTAAAGGACTTGATAGTGAAAAAGGAATGTCTGTTACTACTTAAATGCAATCAAGAATTCCGCACATCAGACACTCCAGATGAAATCGACAAAACTTCAGTGATTGAAACCAATTAGGGGAACCCATCAGGGGATGACAATGGCAGACCAACCCATCAGGGGAACGCGTCAGGACATGACAATGGCAGGCCAACCTGTCAGGGGAATCTATTAGGGCATGACAGTGACAAGGCAACCTGTCAAGGGAAATGCTCAACACTGCTCAGTGGAAGCCATCAGTGGATGCTGTAAGTCTTAACATCAGGGGATCAAGAAGCACTTGGGTAACTCTACAATAATAGATTAACTTGAGTGAAACATGAAGCACTAATCAAGTCTTAAACAAGATTTTGTCATCAGGGGATCCAGAAGCACTGATCAAGTCCACATAAAGGCTTGTTATCAGGGGATAGTTATGACTGCATACACTCGTCATCAGGTCTTACACGCAAATCATTAAAGCTTGTCAAAGAAGCAAAAGATATAACTGGAAAGATATTTCTTGAAGTTTGGTGATCCAATGACAACTTTCGATCATTAAATGCTCGAAGATCAGGGGATGAAAAAAAAACAACAAAAGTCATCAGGAGTCTGACACATCATTCCAAAAAAGGACAACGATGTGACATATATGCGGCCAAGTTGAAAAAGCAGCACGTCTAAGCACGTGGGTTCAACAACTGATCTTCTATATATGCAAAAGAGTTCTCATTACACAAGGGTGGATATCCAACGGATCAACCAACAGAGAAAAATACACAAACATTAGAGAGAAACTTTGTAATATATCTTGAGAGAAATATTCAAAGAAAATAAGAAGCTAGTGAGAGTGAATTTGAAGCTGTAATTTATTTACAGATTGTAGTTGATTAATCACATTTGTGATTAAACAGATTTCTAGAAAAATATCAAGTTTTAATACAACAATTTTAACTTGAATGCTTATGTGTTCATCTTAATATTCACTATAGTTTTCCTGATCTTGTAGCTATTTCCGACAGTGCTTAACAAGTTTTTAAAGAGCAAAAAGTTTTGAGTATTTGTATTCAACCCCCTTCTACAAACACTTGAGCTTATTTAGTTCTAACAGACAACTCAGTCATCAGGGGATGGACTAAACTGCACTAGGCAAGTCATCAGTGAATACTTCAAAAGGACTTGATAGTGTCATGGGATATCTGTTGTTACTTAAACATTTAAGTATTCCACACATCAGACGTTCCAGACAAAGCCGACAAGCATCAATGATTTAAAAGAGCAAGTATTTGAATAAGGCATCCGTGGAAAAAAAACATGTCAGGGGAACTCATCAGGGAAAGCCTAAAATAATGCATCAGGGGATGACCTCGTCAGGGGGAACCCGTTAAAGGAACTCGTAAAGTTGTTAGAAGATCTTTATTAATGGCAAACAAAGTTGGAAATAGTAAAGTTCCCATGTTAGAACGAGGTAACTATTTTTTCTGGAGGCAACACATGGTAGTTCATCTTAGAGCAATCGATGATGAATATTTACAGATTCTAGAAAAAGGCCCTCACGTACCTAAGAAGCTCATTCCTCAAGAAATGGTGAATGGAGTCAACGTCCCTGAAAGATTAGTCTTAAAGACTACTGATGAAATGACTCTTAAGGAAAGAGAAAAAGTGAAGAAAGATCTCAAAGTCACATGTATTCTCTATAATGGCTTAGATGATGATATGCTAAATAGAATCATGAATCTTACAACGTCTAAGTCAATATAAGATACTATCCAAATCTTGTGTGATGGTACGAAAGACGTGAAAGAAAATAAACTATAGTTGTTAACACAATAGTATGAGTGGTTCACAATGAAAAATGGTGAATCACTCACTGAAATGTTTGACAGATTCAATAGGTTGGTAAATGACTTGAGGATATATGTGAAGACTTATGCCAACAAAGACGTGAACAGAAAATTCATAAGGGCACTTCCTATATTATGGGATCCAAAGACAACAACCATTAGGGAATCCAAGGACATGAATCTCCTAGACTTGGATAGGCTCTATGGTACCCTAAAGACATATGAACTAGAGGTTCAACAAAGATCTGAAATGTCAGGGAATACCAGAAAACTTAAATCTGTAGCCCTGATGGCTTCCAAGAAAAACAAAGTTGAAGCAAGACCAAGTGTCTTGATAGAGCAGCAGTCAAGGGATGCTGAGAAAAGTGAAGAAGAAAGTGGGGACAATGAAGCTGACTCCAAGGGGACTGAGTACACCCCTGAAGAGTTAGAAGAAATGGATGAAACAATGGCCTTCCTTACAAAATGAGTTTCCAAACTAAAATTCCAAAAGCTAACTGGAATAAAGAAATTTTCAACAAGGAAACCTGGTAGCACAAACATCTTCATTGACAAATCTAGAATAAAGTGTTACAAATGCAATGAGTTGGGCCACTTTGCTAATAAGTGTCGCAAGGCCAAAAATGAAAGTGAGTCCAAAGGGAAGGAGGCTGTGGTGGATTACAAGAAAAATAAAATACTTTGACCTTCTCAATGACAACAAGAAGAGAAAAGCTTATATTATAGAGGGAAATGATTGAGCTGACTCAGATTAAGAAGACATCGAGGAATATGTCAACCTAGCCTTGATGGCCTCATCAACTAACAGCAGCAGCTCACAAGTAAGCCTCAAAATTTCCTCTAACATATCTAAAATGGATTGTTTCAAAACTGTTAAGGAAATGACTTGTGAGATAAGAGATCTTTATGACACTTTAAGGAGTGTTGTAGCTGAGACTGAAAGAGTACAAAAAATTAATGAACATTTGACCATTAGAAATACTCTATTAGAATCTGAACTTTTTAGACTTGAGAATTTAGAAAAAGAACTCTCTAAGACTAGGAACCTCCTTGACTGTGTTGTAAAGAGAGAAGAGTGGACCTGCAAGCTTTTGAGAGAAGAAAGAGAGGTCATAAAGAGGTGGAATGAGTCAAACAAGAAACTAGATAATCAATTAAACAGTAAGAGATCTGATTATAAATCTGGTTTAGGCTATGAGGAGACTCAAGTGAAGCAACCTGCTATTAAGGTTGAAAATGCAGCTAGCTTTGGTAAAAGACCTATACAACCTCTCAAGTTTATAAAGGTTGTAACAAAGCTAGAGAAAAGGGAATGTTTTCCCAATGAGTGAAGCTTCCACAAGTGGTGGGAATGACAAGAAACTTGCTCTTGCCAAAACATTCAAAGCCCTTTTCAAGAAGGAACAAGATTGTGCATCAGTGGATATATAGTCATCAGGGGATAAGAGTGCATCAGGCCGTCGAAGCCCTTCAAGGAATAAAGGCCTAACAGGGGATAAGAAAAAGAATAGGAATGACAAACTAGGTGTGAACAAAGCCAATAACTACACCCTTATTCAGGAAGCCCCTAGGAAGGTGTGCTGGAACTGTGGTAATAATAATCACCTATCTTTTCAATGCAAGAAAAAACCACAGATTTTGACTGACACAATTTTATATGTTGATGATTTACCAACTGTTCAAGCATGCACCCTTAAGGGTAAAGAAAAGAAATTTGTTGATAAATTTAAAGCTTATAGTGAAGCTCCTAAAAAGGAGAGAAAGTGTGTTTTTTGCCTAAACCAAAAGTCATTAGTAATGAAAAAGATGTTTTACCATTAATTGTGACTAAACCTAGAGGACCAAAATCCACTTGGGTACCAAAAACAAATTAAGTGTTCTTTGTGTGTGTAGGGAAAAGTCAAGGGCAGACAAATCTGGTTTCTAGACAGTGGTTGCTCAAGACACATGATAGGAAACAAAGCCCTGTTCACTAAGTTCAATGAGAAGGTTGGTCTAGTGATTACTTTTGGTGACAACAACAAAGGACTGACTCTTGGTTATGGCAAAGTAGCAAATGAGGATGTCTCATTTGAGGATGTAGCACTAGTTGATGGGCTAAAGCACAATCTATTAAGCATAAGTCAACTATGTGACAAGGGATTCATCATTTCTTTCAAAGGGGATCAATGCTTAATCTCAAATAAAAGTGATGGGAAGCTAGTCTTATCAAGGGTTAGGAAAGGAGATCTTTATATTGCTGATTTTAACTCAGTAAATGGAGAATTATGTTTTTACAGCAAAGCAACCCCTAATGAGAGCAGACTGTGGCACAAGAAGCTCTCTCACCTGAACTACAAAACAATCAATGATCTAGTGAAGAGAGAATTGGCAATTGGACTACATTAAGTGGAATTTATTCAAGAAGAATTATGTTCAGCATGCTAACAACGGAAATAAAGGAAATCATCCTTTGTCAGCAAGGAAGCCACAATGATCAAAGATCCAATTCAATTGCTTCACATGGATCTCTTTGGTCATGTTAACATAATGTCAGTATCAAAGAAGAGATTTGTATTGGTCATTGTGGATGACTACACCAGGTACACTTGGGTTTAGTTCTAACATGCTAAAATAGAAGTACCTCAACAAATCATTGACCATATAAAGAAAGTGGAAACTGAGTCAGGGTCAATGGTTAGAATTCTAAGGACAGATAATGAGACTGAATTTAAGAATGCAACTGTTGATGAGTTTTGTGTGGAGAAGGGCATCAATCACACATTTTCTGCCCTAAGGACTCCTCAACAGAATGGTGTAGTGGAAAGGAAGAATAGAACCCTAGTAGAAGTTGCTAGAACAATGTTAGCAGAGACAAAAATTCCTACCTATTTTTGGACTGAGGCAATTTCCACTGCTTGTTTCACTCAAAATAGGTCCTTGATCAACAAGGCTCACAATAAGACACCATATTAGCTAATGACAGGGAGGAAACCAAACATCAAGTTCTTACATGTTTTTGGATGCAAATGATTTATATTAAGGAATTTTGGTGAGAACTTAGGAATATTTGACTCAAAGACTGATGAAGCTATTTCTCTAGGTTACTCCTTGACGTCTAAAGCCTACAGGGTTTACAACAAGAGACTCCAGATGGTGATGGAGTCTATAAATGTAGCTTTTGATGATCAAGAGATTTCTGAACTCGAAGACCCTGGTGTTCATGAGAGCTCAAATTTGAAAATGAAGATGATTCTGTTTATCAAGAGAATGAAGCTAACAAGTGCAAACAAATGTAGGAGTTAACCATTCCTACTGTCAATCCAACCAACAATGAACCCTTTGTAAGCAAATAAAGAAATTGTTTATAGAGATAATAAGGAAATCTTATAGAGTAGAACCTTTTGTACTTCCATCATATATAGAATAGGTAATCCCAACACACCCTTCTATTTTTCAAACCCCTATTTCTTCTACTTCAACTGCTATGACTGAGAGTACTACCACTTCTCAGCCTACCCAAGTAGTATCACCAGTTTCTACATAACAACTTTCAATAGCCCAACCATCAGTCTCCCAAAAGACTAAGGGCACTAAAAGAAAATCCTCAGAAGTAACCACAACAACTGAGGGGGAGCGAGGAGAGAAAGTGACTGGCTTGAAGAGATTGAAGAAGAAGAAGAAAAAAAAAGCCACAAGTGTTGACCCACAACCAGACCAGGTAGTATCCTTCTAATAGGATACTGACCTTAATAAGGAAGTTAACACATCTCTAACTATTTCCTCTCAAAAGGAATTAGTTATTGAGCAAAGTCCCCAACCAAGGACATAGTTGAGTGAGGCACAAACACTGACCATAAGCCCTGATGAAACTCACATCAGGTTATCTGAGAGTCACTTGGAGATATCTTACATGGTAAGTGCACACACAACTTCTTTTGATGAATCACTTCCTCACTTTGTGATTCAGCCAACATTCCCTTCTACACCCCTCCCTTCTTTTTCCTTACCTCAAATTTCTTCAGATGTCATGACACAAACACTAAGTGTTATGACATCAGATCCTCCAATTTCTCACTTCATGGAGAAGCCAATTCTCAGTGACAGAGTGATTGACAATCAAGACTCTCAAATGATTGATTCTGTTAGGTCCCAAAGGGTAAAAATACTAGAAGGGGGGGTTGAATAGT
>CM025783.1:51372643-51405367 GCA_014636745.2 Centella asiatica
GTATCCTGATTGAAGAACCCAAAAAGAAATCATTTACTCAATCAGGGCCCAAGCTACTTGGAGATGCCATGAAGACAGCTCACTTTCCAACACTCGTTGAAGCAGTAATTGATGGGAAAGTGGAGCTTGTCTTTCTTCAGGACAAGAAGCTTGTGGAAGCTGATGCACTATATTCACAACAACTTCAAAAGGAGGAGGAGATGGCTATGGCAAAGGAAAAGAAAGAAGAAGAAAAGAAGAAAAAAAGTGTCAAACCAAAACCCTCTAGAAAAACTCAGCTCAAGCAGTTATAGCCCTTAAAAGGTGCATCAGGGGATCAAAGCAAAAATGATCAAACATCCCCTGATGGTACCAAAACCAAGTCATCTGGATCAACAACTTAAGCACTTACTTTTGCAACATTTGGACCACCCACACTAGCAGAATTTCTAAGGGATGACAAACACAAGAACCTGACATTTATACAATCAATCAAGAGCATAAGTGTCAGGGTAAGGAACAAGGAGAAAATAATTGTCATCCTATTGAAGAAAAGGTTGGAGTTCACAGTCAATTTTGACTGGTTTAGGAGGATGGATGCTAAACAACTGACAATCATCAAGAAAACAGTGTCAGACACAACTGTGTTGAATAGAGATTTGAGGGGGATGATTGACAAGATGAGGCAAGCTATGAATGACAACATGAGCTTGCCCACAACAATGGAAAAACCACTGAAACTATTCTACAAAACAGTTGGTGGGCAAGAGAAGTAAATAAGAATAAATGAAATTGATGAGCTTGACCTGGAGGAGGCAATGCATATTTTGGGCGAAATTACTAATCATAGAAATGAACATGTCATCAAGTTCAGAATCCTGATTGTGAAGAAAATGCTAAAGGAAATTGAGGAAACCAGAGCTGATGATGGGAATGCAGCAGTTGTAAAGGAGGTTCTCTCAGTAAAAGGATTCAAAAAATATCCAAAGATGATCATAAACCCCATGGGCGTGGAGTTCAAAAATTCAAAAGGGGAGATTGTCAGCTTTTACTAGTCACAACTTGCTGCAACCAACTTGCAAGAGATTAGATCTGTCCTTGAAGCTCTGGAATCCAACAGGAATATCAACATTGTCAACTTCAGAATACTTCTTCAACAAGAGCTTGAGCAATTAGAGGCATGGGGTGAAGACAACAGCTCAGGATTCCAGATCAAAATCCAGATCAAAATCCATATCAGAGAAGACAAGGCCTTGGGAGTGACACACAACCAATTGAATTAAGTCATCCATTGCCCGTTGTTTCTGCTCAACAACAGAGGGATCCTGAAATCTGAATTGTAGATACTGTAAACATTTTTTATAAACACACGTATATAGTCATTCTTTGTACCTATACAAATACGTTATCAAACTGATAAACATAAATAGGGGGAGATTGTTAGATATAAATGTTGATGATGATAATTCTAATATAAAGGAATAAATGTGCATCTGTAAATACTCAAGGTATTTTACAAACCTTAATATATTTGCACAAGTTTTATATTCACTGATGGACAACTCAGTCATCAGGGGATGGACTAAAATGCACTAGGCAAGTCATCAGTGAATACTTCAAAAGGACTTTATAGTGTCATGGGATGTCTGCTGTTACTTAATCATTCATGTATTCAGCACATTAGACGTTCTAGACAAAGCCAATAAACATCAATGATTTAAAAGAGTAAGTATTTAAATAAGGCATCAGTGAAAAAACAAACCCGTCAGGGGAAGCCTAAAATACTGCATCAGGGGATGACCTCGTCAGAGGAACCCATCAGGGTATGACATCGAAGGACTAACCTATCAGTGGAAATTGTTAGGGAAAATTCAAACACTGCGTTAGTGAATGTCATTAGTGGATACAAGTAGATCTTAACATCAATTGATAGTGAAGCACTGATAGAGTCTCCATCAGGGCTTGACATTAGTGGATAGTGAAGCACTGATCAAGTTTCTATTAGGGCTTGTCATCAAGGGATCCAGAAGCACTGATCAAGTCAACATTAGGGCCTGGCTTCAGTGGATGTGTTGTCCCAGTGAAATAGCCTAGAACTTGTAGAAGGGGGGGTTGAATACAAGTTCTTGAAATCTTTTTCAAAATTTTGTTCCTTAAAGTAATATAAGTTGCGGAAAATAAAGAACAAAAACAAAAACAAATTTATAAACAATTGCCTTTATTGATTAACAATTGATTACAAATTCTAACAATCATAAACTAATTGTCAGCTTCAATTCATGTACTGTATATAAAACAAAACCTATGAAAACATACAGCTTCTAATACAACTCTGTAAAATTAATTACAGCTTCCAAATTTGAATCTTAAATCAGCTTCTAATCCTATTCAATATATATATTTTTTTATGTAATTCGAATAGTAATACCAGCTTTACCTTCAATGACTCTTCAATGTCCATATCGAAGATAACTTCTAACTCAAATAGAACTCTGTACTGCATCAGAGAATAATTTTACTTTAGTCTCTGACTACTTCAACCTTAGTCTCTGATCAACTGTTTAATCTTTGACAACTTAAGCTTAGTCTCCAATGGTTTAATCTTAGTCTCTGATAAGCTTTTGCCTTAGTCTCTGATAGACTAAACATAATCTCTGACTTGTTGAACTCTCTAATGTAGTTCTGGTAGTCTCTTATAATATACATCAACTTACTCTCATATAAAAATAAATTACATGAATCAGAGAGTAAACTACCAGCTACAAAAATTCAAATGCTATAAACTAGCACTAACTGTACATTTGTATATCTAAGTATTCTAGGTACAATCATCATTAAATGTTATAAAACCTAACAGGATGGTTATGACCTAGTCCACTCGTCATCAAGACTTACAAAAAAATCATTGATACTTGGCATGGAAGCAAGGGGTATAACTAGGAAGATATTCCTTGAAGTTTGGTTGTCCAATAACAACTCTCAAGCAATAAATGCATGAAGATCAATGGATGAAAAAGAAGCAACACTAGCTAATCGCAGTCAGACATATTACTTTGAAAGGACAATGATGTGACATACTGCGGCTATGTTGAAAAAGCAACACATCTAGCACGTGGATTCTATAACTGATCTGCTACATATATAGAAAGAGTTGTTACACGAAACAACAAAGAAGAAACAACACTTACACACTATAATGAAGCTTTGTTATAAATCTTAAGAGAAATATTCAAAGAAAAAATTTCAGCTAGTGTGTGAGAAAAAGAATTTGTACTTTATTACAAAATTGTAGCTGTTAATCACTTTGTGATTAAACAGATTTTTGGAAAAACACCAATTTATAATACAACTATTTTAACTTGAATGCTTGTGTATTCATTTTAATTTCAGTAAAGTTTTTCTGATCCTTGTAGCTATTCCAGTCGTTGTGGATTAAGTATTAAAGAGCGAAAAGTTTGTAGTGTTTGTATTCAATCCCCCCCCCCCCCCCCCCCCCCGTCCCCACCCCTCTACAAACACTTGAGCTTATTTAGTTTTAACGTAACTTTTATTCTCTATCAGTATGTATACGAAACAATTATGTATACGTAAGAAGTAAAGTTTGAGCATTTGCATATCATATCATAACGCAGATCGAATCAATTGATCAAGCATTTAATTGCAATACACATCAGACTTCATATATGCTTGCACAAATATCTGTGCAATATATTGGAAGAATAATAAATATATCATTTGCAAAATCAAGTATAATGAAACAACTGAGCTATACGTTGGAAAAATAACAAATATATTACTTGCCTTGATCAAGGTGATATCTTATATTCAGTTCAAATGTTCCTGTGAGATTTGTTTTTGATCCATAAATGATCAAAAGTTAGAATTATGCCTATGACTAAGCAACAAGACTCTTTATGTAATGTTTATCAAATTGTGTCTCATATATGTGAAGCCCCAGACTTTTTGTAAACTATTATTATAATATTAAAATATTTATTAAATTTTAGTCAAGTTTATTTGCGATCGTGATCAAATATTCTTTTATGAATACTAAAAGAAACAAATTTTAGTTTAAAATATCATCTTAAACGGTAATAGTTTATGTAGTAATGATTACTATTACTGCGATTGCAAAGAAAGGGATTTAAATAATAATTCTACATAATGAGTAAGCTTTTCAGTTGATGAGTCATTAGTACTACCTTACGACACCTGTGAGAAGTACACACTTACGTCTGAATGTAATGATCAAGTAATTTTTTTATCATATTTTAGTGGTTTAATTAATTTCACGTCCGATGCTAATCTAAGTGAGAAATACCCCACATTAGACATAATGGTTTTCCTAGCTCTCCTATATAAAAAAGACCCTTGACTTATAACTCTTCCTCTTTAAACACTCTCAAACTCAAAATAATTTTCATAAAGTGTGTGCTGTAGAACTTTTGGTGGAAGAATGCAAAGTGGTTAGAGTTGACTCAGCAAGCCATTCACAACAACAATCTGGAAATTCCTTGGGAAAGATTCATCAAAATATTCCTTGCAAAGTATCTTCCTTTAAGTATATCTGATGGAATGGAAATCAACTTCCTTAATTTAAAACAAGTATTGTGACGACCCCAAAAATCCCTTACTAGACTACAAGCACCGTCAATAATTGACAAAAGAAAGATAACATCATCCAAGCATGCATAATAATAAATAAGAGAAAATAATAGTAATCTCTATTACATTTAACCCCAAATTAATATTCTAACAGTGGAAGTCTATGAGGGGCCCACATAGGCCTTACAATCTAAATATTTCAATAATCACCTCACGCTTTACTCTTCTCTTGAATGTCATCCATAAGAGGGCGATCAGGAAACGTTCATCATGTCATTCTCGCCTTGCTTTTATCAGACGGCTTGACCTTCTCGCTATATCCTGTAAAACATTTGATAATAGCAACATGAGCGATTTACGCTCGTAAGTATATAATCAAGTATTAGGTGAGCTTTGAAAGATGGATAATTTATTGGGCTTAAGTGTTTATGAGGTTGGCAGAAACAATATCAACACCTCTTAATAACTTGGAGAAAAAAAATAGATTCTAGAGTCTCCGAGTGATAGCGAGGGATTTGACCTTTTACTTAAAAGAATAAAGAATAATTTCATATGCACCTTATAACCATGTTCGTTTGGCGCATGTGCCCTTAGGAATTTCGTATCAAATAGTATATCAGCTGGTCAGCCTGACCACCATCTGACTTCATCATAACGACATACGTAGTCAATGCAGAAATCTTTTATTTGCGAGGGTTTGGTTACCGATGCCTCAATTTTTGTCCCTTATAGATCTTAGGCCCGGGATGCTAGACAGATGTATGCCACTGGCCTTTAGTTACCCACACATATATATTTTACAAGTTTGGGATGAAAAATAGGTCCTTCTATATCCGTATATGATTTACTTTGGCGTATTAGTAAATTTGAATAGCTAACAGTCGCCCAAGAATACTTGATTATAGTACAACATTTTTCATGTACATCGGATCAAGGGATCATACGTTACTTAACTTTGAAGAAATTAAATCATGAATAATGGCATAATAATATCTTGGATACATTATGTACATTGAGAGAATGTTCAGATGTATTAATTGAAAGAAAGTAGAATGAATATATACTTGTCTTGAGTCCTTAGTAAAATTTAGAATTAATAACTCGCGTAGGAAATAATTCTGTAAAACATGTACATGCAATAACATGAGAATCTCAATTTAATTACACATGAGGATGCACGTACGAAGTGTTCGTGAAATTCTCAAATCTGTGATTGACTAATTGAGTCGTCATTCATTCAGTTGGAACCAAATCGGAGTCCGAGAGATTTTTGGACTTGATAATATGTCGTTCATAGGCTCTCGATAATTTAAATTTAATTGTTGTAGGCCTTAAATTAATTAATTAATATTAATTAATCAAAGTTTAGTTTAAATGACTTTATTAATCATTTAACATTTATCAAAATTTGTTCCTTAACTATTATTTAATTGTTTTAATTAAACAATAATCATTTCATAATTACATCTTAATCATAAAAGACTCATAGGTCTTTCACTACTTATTAAACATTTGTTCTTAAATTATCATTTAATTTCTTTAATTAAATAATAATCATTTATCATTTAAGTAATTTATTTCTTAATTACTTTTGAATTAAATGATTTATTGATCATTTAACAATCATGTAGAATTTATTCATTTATTATTTTTTAATTATTTTAATTATTTTAGTTAAATAATAATTGGTCTTGATTCCTTAATTTAATTAATCAAGAATTATTCCTCAATTAACTTTATTTAATCATTTACTAATTTTAGAGTTTATTCCTTAATTAGTATTTAATTGTTTTAATTAAATAATAATCATTTATGAATTTAATAATTCGTCACTTAATTGAGGTAATTAAGAGACTCTAACATCATAAATTAATTTTATTTTTAAATCATAAAAGTTTTAATCATGTAAAAAGTTTATTTACATGTCAAAATAATTATTCAGAAGTCATTCATTGAACAATTTAAAATGTATATGTATTTTATTTTATTTTTAAATTTGGATTGAGTCAAAAATAAAATAAAGTGGATTGGGTTGGATCCGGGTTCGATCGAGTTAGAAATGGGTCAGAATAGAGTCGGGTCAGACGGGTCAAGGTTTGGGTCGGTTTGACCCGACCTGTCGTCTTCCTCAGCAAGTAAGGGTTTCAGTGGCGGAGGTAGAGGAAGAATTCTACACACCTAAAGATTTAGAAGACATTGATGAAGTTCTAGCTCTAATAGCAAGAAAATTCAAAAAGCTTAAAATTGCCAAGAGAAAACCTGGATTCAACAATGTCTTTTCATCAAAGAAAGAAAGTCAATTTGGCAAGGTTGACAGATCTAAGTTTAGGTGCTTCAACTGTGATTCTCATGGACATTTTGTTAGTGAGTGTAGGAAGCCCAAGTCTGACAAAAAAGACAAAGGAGTCGAGGGATGCTACAAGAGATGAGGATTACCATAAAAAGAAATAGTATGATCTCCTCAATAGCAGCAAGGGCAAGAGAAAGGCACTGATCACAGAAGGCAAGGATTGGGTTGATTCAAAATCAGAGGATGAAGAATATGTCACTATGGAACTGATAGCCTACTCCTCTGATAGCAGTAACACTTTTGGAAGTCCAAATTCCAAGAACTCCTAGGTAACTAACTTGACTATTTCTTCTACTATGTCATTATCTGATTGTCAAGAAAGCTTAACTGACATGTGTAAAGAGATGTACCATTTAAATGGAACACTTAGATGCTTTGTAAAAGAAAATGCTAGACTCATTGAAACCATTGAACTGTTAAAGAATAGAAATTCATTCTTAGAGTCTGAGCTAGGTGTTCTTGAATAAGTCAGGAAAAAGTGCAAAAAGGCATTATATGAACTTGCTTGTGCTAAACAAATAGAAGAATGACTAAGAGCACAACTTAAGAAAGAGTAGGACATCATAAAAGAATGGACCAACTCTTCTAAAATAGTTAAGGAGACAATAGAAAAATATAGCACTAATCAAAATGAAGGGCTAAACTATAATAATAAGGTCCAGGGTAAACAGCTAATGATTGAGGAATTGTCAATCACTGGAACTAGTGAAACTAGCACAAGTAAAAGTACTCTAGTAGCTACTGCTCCTACCTTTAAAAAGATAAAATTTGTTAAGGCATGAGCTTCTAAAGAAAAATCTAAGGAGACTATGCTAGAACAAAGAATTAGTGAGCTGAAAAAGAAATTAAATGACTTCAGAGGCAAAAGCTCTAATCCAAAGCCCACTCACTCATTAGAGGTTAAGCTGAAAAATAATAGGAATGGTAAGGAGGGAATTAACAAATATACTAATTATACACCTGTTACTAATGCACCTAGGAAACATTGCTGGAAGTGTGGAAATCCCAACCACTTTGCTTATAAGTGTAAAAATATCCTTAGGAACATGCATGCTAGAAACTTTCCTTCTGATAAAAAGAAAGAGTTAACTATTAAGAACCACTCAAATGTTCAAAAGGTTAAAAATAGTTATCTGAAATCTCCTCTAAAGATAAGGCAAAAATCTGATGCTCCTAAGGCTAAGAAGAAAGTTATTTGTTCTAAGTAGTGAGTTGTTCAAATCAGAGAAGGTTCTCTTGGCTTGAACATGTCATCAACAATTCTATCTCATCTTCAATCAAGTCCTCAATGTTTGGAACTAGATGATTTGTAATGATCATGAGGAACCTTTGATAGAAGATGGTTATCTTTCTTTGGTCTTGGGGTCCCCCAACTTATCACAAAATTCCTTAAGAAGTAGATTGCCTATATTTATATGTTTGTTCTTTATTAAACTATAGGCAATTTTCAGTACAAAAGACAAAATTTGATCAAAGTTACCCTGTTTTGCAGCAAAAGACCTATTTAGAGTATCAAAGAAGAAAGACCATTCTTTCTTAAATCCTTTCCTAGAAATGTAGTTGATTCACTATATTTAACAAACTCTTACATTTCTCTCGGTTCTGAATAAGAAGCTAGAGTATTGTTAGGTTGTAGAACATTTGATGATGATTGTCTTTAGATTACTTAGAGTACAAATGTATAGAAAGTGTTAATTAGTAACACTGAAGTTTTGTAGCCAGTAGTTATCTCTTTGTTTATAATTCATTTATTCTTTGTAAAGAGATACAATTATTCTTTATTTTTAAGTAACTGCTAGAATGGAGTATCAAAGCTTCAGTAAGTCAAGGTGTGTATTTGATCCGTTGGAGTTTACAAAAAGGCTTGTCGGAGACTAGGAAGACTTGTCAGAGACTAAGGCTAAAAGAGTCGGAGACTAAAGCTTACGTCATCGGAGACTAAGGTTAAAAGCATCAGAGACTAAGCTGATGTCAACGGAGACTAAGCCTTAAAGCATCAGATACTAAATAACTCTATCGAAGACTACACAATCTAACGTTATCAGGGATTAAACGATTAGAGACTAATTGATGACGTCACCAGAGACTAAAGATGAAGCATCAGGGACTAAACGTTATTTATTTCCTGAGAGATACAGAGTTCGAATTGAATAAGAAATGTCTTCCATGTAAATCAAGATATTATTGAAGACGTAGCTGGTAAGGAAACAAGTCAGAAATCTCTTCCTAATCAAAAAGGAAAAGATCATGTTTGATTCGAATAAGGAAGCTGAATCATTATTGATTTAGAATAGGAAACTGAGAATTTAGTTTTTAGAAGTTGTAATTAGTTTTACAGAAAAAGGAATTCGAATTGTAATTCGAACCTGTATAGAATTCATAGTTTTTGTATCTTTACTATACAGAATAGGAAAAAGAAGCTGATGATTACATTGCTGTGATTGTTAGAATTTGTACTCAATTGTTAAAATCAATAGAAGCAATTGTTTATAAATTGATTCGTGTTCTTGTTCTTTATTTCCGTAAGTTATAATTAATTTCTTGAAGAAAAAGTAATCGAAAAGATTTAAAAGAACTTGTATTCAACCCCCCCCCCCCCCCCTTCTACAAGTTCTTGGCTATCTCACTGGGAAAACAATTGGTATCAAAGCCTGCAATTGAATTTATTCAATTAATACGTTCCAAGAGATGGCCAACAACGATGTAAGCAGCTCTAGCATAATGACTTATGCGGGAAGTCGTGATGGTGGTACTAGAATCCCTATTCTTAAACGAGAAGAATATCCGATGTGGAAGCAAAAGATGTACATGCACTTAAGAGCAACAGATCTAGATTATATTGATAGGATTGAGAAGGGTCCCTATCTACCCAGGAAATTTATTCCTGCTAAAACCGTCGATGGATCTATTGTGGCGGAACACTTTGAACTTGCTCCAGAATGTGATTATACAAACGAAGACAAGTTACAAGTGTTGAAGGATGCTAAGGTGATGAACATACTCTATAATGGAATTGATAAAAATATGTTCACAAGCATCATAAATTGCACGACATCTAAGCAAATCTAGGACACCATCAAAGTCCTATGTGAAGGAACTGACCAAGTTCGAAAGAACAAAAGGTCATTGTTGACACAACAATATGAGTTCTTTCAAGCAAAGCCTGGTGAACCAATAACGTCAGTTTATGACAGGTTCAACACTTTGCTTAACGACCTGAAGATACTTGGGAAGTCCTATGACAATGAGGATGTCAACACCAAGTTCATGAGATCTCTCCCACCAAGTTGGGATCCAAAGACTACTGCAATAAGAGAGGCTCATGACTTGGATATCCTCACACTGGACAGGCTCTACGGAAATTTAAAGACATATGAACTCGATGTAGAACAACGACAACGCATGCATGACAGGGACAAAGGAGTTGCGTTGATGGTTGAGACAAACAAGTCTCAAGAGAAGCTTGATGAAGAATCTTGCAATGCTAGCTCGACTGATCAGGAAGATGAACTGGACACTGATGATGACATGGAGGAATTCATGGCACTCATGGTCAAACAGTTCAAGAAATTTAGGGCTAGCAGGAAAGGAAGAAAATCGTTAAGGAAACCTAACCCTAAACGTGAAGGTCAAAAAGTCACATTCGACTTAAAGAAGATAAGATGTTACAATTGTGATGGATTAGGGCACTTTGCCAATGAGTGCAGGAAGCCGAGATCTAGTGATAGATCTAAGGATGAAAAATCAAGGAAAGGGAATGACTTTGCTGACAAGAAAGCCAAATCAAAGAGCAAAGCCTTGATTACTGAGGGTAAAGATTGGATTGATAACGACTCTGATGAAGAAGTTGTCAACTTTGCCCTGATGGCTCAAAGTGACGAGTCAAGTGATTCTACAAAGGTATGTGATGCAAATCAGAATTTTAATGTGCTTGATTTACTTGACACATCTAGCATTGAAAGCATACAAAAAGATATGTCTAATTTGCATGTTAGTTTTAGATCTTTAACTATCGAATATACCAATGTGAAAGAATCACGTGACAGTCTCTTGAAAAGAAATAAGTTTCTTGAAGAGAGATTGGCACAGTTTGACACCATCAAATTTGACTTAAACAAAACTCATCATATGATTGATGTTTTGAAAAAGAGGGAATATTACTTAGTAGAGCAACTTGAAAATACTCAAGCTAAGATTAAACAATGGAATACTTCCTCTAAAAAGTTGACAGACTTGGTAAAGTGTCCACCATAGGTCAAAAATCTAGACTAGGTTATGATGAAAATCTAGACAAGAGTTCAGATTTAGATGATCTATTTGAAGCTGCTAACTTCACTATTAGTAAGCCAAATGTTTTAAAAAGAATTAATTTTGTCTCTCCTGTTATTGAACCCAAAATTATCAACACTCAATGTCAACAAGTCACTACAATATCAGAAATTGATAAAAAGACAGTAAATGTTGTTGATAAGAGTAAAAATAAAAGATTAAATATTGGGTTCATGACAAAGACACAATTAATTAAAAAATTAGAAAATCTTCCAGATAAAAAGGTTGAAACAGTAGTGGAATCAAGCAGGAATAAGAAAAATAGGAATGAAAAGATAGGCATAAATAAACATACAAATTTTGCTAGAATGCCTGATGCTCCTAGAAAGACATGTCATGTATGTGGTAACCCTAACCACATAGCTGTTAACTGTAGGAGCAAAAATAAAATTCCTATAACTGAGACTGCACCTTCAAAGAGAATAAAAGATAAATCATCTGTAAAAAGGTTAGATCATCTTTGATTTAACAATGAGAATTCTAAGCTTGGCAGTCTCTCACAAACAAGTAGCAGGACTAATGATTGTCCAATTAAAGTCAAAACTGCTAGAAGACAATCAACTCAATCTGAGTTAAGTCTTGAGTCTACAACTAGTGAGAAAGGACCCAAGAAAGTCTGGGTCCCAAAAATCTTAAACTAGTTACTCTCTACTGTGCAGGGCAAAAAGAAGAAAACATGGAACTTGGACAGTGGCTGTTCAAGGCACATGACTGGAGATAAGTCCCTGCTAAAACAATATGAAGAGAAAAGTGGCCCAAAAGTCACTTTTGGAGATGACAGCAAAGGCCATACGAGGGGATATGACAGTGTTGAACATGGAGATGTCATTTTCACTGAAGTAGCACTAGTTGATGGCTTAAAGCACAATTTATTAAGTGTGAGTCAACTATGTGATAAGAGATTCGATGTCACCTTCAAAGAAGATAAATGCTTGGTGTATGACAAAGAATTAGGGAATGTGATCTTAACAGGAAAAAGAAAAGGAAATTTGTACATTGCAAATCTTATTTCTTTCACTGATCAAATCACATGTCTCTATAGCAAAGCTACAACTGATGAAAGTTGGCTTTGACACAAGAAGGTTTCCCACTTGAATTTCAAGAATATCAACAAGCTTGTGAGGAAAGGTTTGGTAGCTGGCATTCCACAATTGGAATTTTCACAAGATAGATTGTGTGATTCATGTCAGAAAGGGAAACAGAGAAGTGTGTCATTCAAAAGCAAACCAGCAACATCAATCACTGACCCCTTACAGTTACTGCACATGAATTTATTTGGTCAAGTGAATGTGATGTCTATCTTAAGGAATAGATATGCCTTGGTTATTGTGGATGATCACACAAGGTATACTTAGGTAAAATATCTCTATACAAAAGATGAAGCTGCTCAGTTGATAATTGATCATGTCAAGAAGATAGAAACTGAGTCAGGAAAAACAGTAAGAGTGATAAAGAGTGATAGAGGAACAAAATTGAAGAATTCCCAAGTTATTGAATTCTGCACTTAAAAAGGAATAACTCACCAATACTCTGCTCCAAGAACTCCTCAACAAAATAGAGTTGTTGAGAGGAAAAATAGAACTCTTATTGAAGCAGCAAGGACTATGTTACAAGAAGCTAAGCTTCCTACTTATTTTTGGGAAGAAGTAATTAGCATAACTTGTTTTATACAGAATAGATCCTTGATAAACAAAGCCTACAACAAAACACCTTATGAATTAATGACTGGGAAAAAACCAACCCTCAAGTTTTTACATGTGTTTGGTTGTAAGTGCTTTGTATTGAGAGATTCATCAGAGACAAGAGGAAAATTTGATAACAAGTCTGATGAAGCAATCTTCTTAGGTTATTCTCTATCAAGTAAGGCATACAGAGTATATAATCTAAGAACAAAAGTCATTATGGAATCAATTCAAGTTGTATTTGATGACAGGAAAATTCCAGGAATGATTGGACAAAGATTGCATAAACCTCTCAGTTTTGAGAATGAATTGGATGCATGGGAATATCCATCAGAGACTACTGAAAAACCCCAAGATAGCAATGATCCCTACATAATTGAGGGGGAGTTAACTGTTGTGCATGAAGTACCAAGAACTAATACTCTATCAGAGACTAGAGTATTAGATGAAACTCAAGAGACTGGTGTCATTAGTATTCCATCAGAGACTAATGGTTCACCAGAGACTAGAGTCACTAATGCACAATCAGAGACTATATTGACACCAGAGACTATAGAGATAAACAGCTCAGGGGGAGCTAATAATGAAGAAGTCAATGGTTTGGGGGGAGTAGTCTCTGATAATGAAGCTAGATTGAACAACATCAATCTAGAAAATGAAACCTCCATTTCAAGGTCAAATCTGCCTAGTGCAATTCCATGGTTGAGAGATCACACACCAGATTTGATTATTGAATGTTTAGAAGATGGAGTCAAGACTAGAAGTGCAACTCAAAATGAATGTTTATATCTCAGTTTTCTCTCAAAGATTGAGCCAAAGAAAATTGAGGAAGCATTTCAAGATCCTGACTGGATAATTGCCATGCAAGAGGAGTTAAACCAATTCACTCGAAACAAAGTCTGGAGACTGGTACCTAAACCAAGGAATAGATCAATAATTGGTGCCAAGTGGGTCTTCAGAAATAAATTGGATGAAACTAGTACAATTACAAGAAATAAAGCAAGACTGGTTGCAAAAGGATATTCTCAAGAAGAAGGAATAGATTATGATGAAACTTTTGCACCAGTAGCAAGACTTGAAGCAATCAAAATCTTTTTGGCTTTTGCAGCCTACAAGAACTTCAAGGTGTATCAGATGGATGTCAAAAGTGCTTTCTTGAATGGAAAATTGGAAGAGGAAGTCTATGTTTGCCAACCCCCAGGTTTTGTGGACTCCAAATTTCCAAATCAAGTCTACAGGTTAGACAAAGCACTTTATGACTTAAAACAAACACCAAGAGCCTGTTATGATACTCCATCCAAATTTTTACTTGAAAATAAATTTGTTAGAGGTATCATAGATAAAAATTTATTTTATAGAAAGCAAGGAAATTTTTTTTTTCTGTAAAACTAATTACAGCTTCTAAAAACTAAATTCTCAATTTCCTATTCTAAATCAATAATGATTTAGCTTCCTTATTCGAATCAAACATGATCTTTTCCTTTTTGATTAGGAAGAGATTTCTGGCTTGTTTCCTTACCAGCTATGTTTTCAATAATAGCTTGATTTACATGGAAGACATACCTTATTCAATTCGAACTCTGTATCTCTCAGGAAATAAATAACGTTTAATCCCTGATGCTTCATCTTTAGTCTCTGATCGTTTAGTCCCTGATAACGTTAGATTGTGTAGTCTCCGATAGAGTTATTTAGTCTCTGATGCTTGAAGGCTTAGTCTCTGATGACGTTAACTTAGTCTTCGATTCTTTTAACTTTAGTCTCTGATGACGTAAGCTTTAGTGTCCGACTTTTTTAGACTTAGTCTCTGATGACGTAAGCCTTAGTCTCTGACAAGTCTTCCTAGTTTCCGACAAGCCTTTTTGTAAACTCCAACGGATCAAATACACACCTTGACTTACTGAATCTTTGATACTTCATTCCAGCAGTTACTTAAAAATAAAGAATAATTGTATCTCTTTACAAAGAATAAATGAATTACAAACAAAGAGATAACTACTGGCTACAAAACTTCAGTGTTACTAATTAACACTTTCTATACATTTGTACTCTAAGTAATCTAAAGACAATCATCATCAAATGTTCTAAAACCTAACAATCTCCCCCTAATTATGAATATCAGAATGATAAGCATAATTTCAAGGTTGATGATGATGTCAAAACTCAATTCACAATTACTTAGACAAAAAAAAATAAAGAAATGCTAACTACAAATATATTCTGAACTAAGATCTTTGATCTGTTGTTCAGCTTCCACCTAGACTCAGGTTTAAATCCTATAAGCCTGGCCTAAAAAAAAATATTACAACTTATTTCAACAAAACATACCTTTCAACAGAACAGTTTACCTTTTATTTTTTCTTCAGCAACTCCAGCCTTTCTTTTCTATTTTTCTTCATCAACTTCAATTTGTCTATCAACAGTTTTTTCAAAACCAATTCAATTTCTTCTTCAGCATCCTTGAGTTGACTGATAAAACCTTCAATATGACAAAAGACCGTGGTTGTAAAAACAAAGACAGCCAAGAAGCTCCCAATAAAAAGAAAAATAATTGAGAGAGTATGTGAGGATGAGGGAGAACAAGAAGCTGAAGTACCACTTCAAAGAAAGAAAAGAATAATCACCCTTAGCCAAAAGCAATTCATTGCTTCACAACAAGTAATGGAGGTTATAAGGAAAAACAGTAAACTGTCACCATCCTTCCAAAAGGATGTTGACATTGAAGAAAGTTCCCAACCACGAACACCCTGTACAGAGTCTGCACAACTTCTTGTTCACCAACAAGAGGAACCCCAAAGAGAGATAATAAAAGAAAAGAGTGACACCAAAAGTGCACACACAGAGTCATCAATCGATGTTCCTCAATTTTCAATTTCTAAGGAACAGTCAACACTCCACACTATACATTCTTCTCCTTTATTAGAGTTAAATGGTGATGATGATGATTATGTAATAAATTGTGCAACTGTAAATACTTAAGGTATTTTATAAACCTTAAGATCAGCACAAGTTTTGCATCAACTGATGATAAACTTATTCATCAGTGGATGGTCAATAACTTCACAAGGCAAGTGAGAAAATGGAATATCCAAAGGACTTGACAAAGTGAAGAAGAATGTCTGATGTTACTTGTTAACAATCAAAATATTCTGCACATCAGATATTCTAAACAAAGTTACGTTGATTAAGTACCATCAGGGGAACTCGTCAGGGGGAACCCATCAGGGGGAACTCAACAGGGGAACCCATCAGGGGGAACTCATCAGGGGAACCGATCAGGGGGAACCTGTCAGGGGATGACGAAGGCAGACCAACCCGTCAGGGAAACACTTCAGGACATGTCAGTATCAGGCCAACCCATCAGGGTAACCCTACTCAATACCTGGTGGAAGTACCTGGTGATGCTGAACTGCTCGTCTTCTTGAGGGAACTGGGCTATAACACTTCTCCTAACGCAGTGTTAAAGTTCAAGAACCTCAAGAGGGTGAACGTGAAACGGGAGATCTCTTACCTCTTCGACACTATCACCAAGGTATTCTCAGGTAAGTGTTCTAACTTTGAGGTCATTACCTCCTTAACCTTGAGAATAACATACGCCATGATTAGAAATGTAAATATAAATATAGGTAAAATAATTTTTGATGACCTTGTAAATAAATTAGGTAGTTTTAATAATAGGAAGTCTGAAGTTTATTATGCTAGATTTTTGTACATGATTATTAAAGCTCAGATTACTAATTTTTCTTTTGAGAATGATATACCTGTACAGACATACAAGCAAACAAAGAAATTGTTTGCAGAAATAATGACGAAATCGTATACAGCCGAACCATTTTCACTTCCGCAGCATATGGTACAAGTAGTAAATTCCTCATCTTCTACTTCACAACCTGTAAATTCTTCACCTTCTACTTCTCAACTTGTAAATTCTTCACCTTCATCTACTATGGCAGAGAAAACAACCACTTCTCTGCCTACCCAAGTAGAATAACCAATTTCCACCCAACCACTCTCAATAGCCCAACCCATAGTCTCCCAAAAGACTATTGGGATTAAAAGAAAACCCAGTGAACTTACCACATCAACTGAGGGGGAGCAAGGAGAAAGAGTGATTGGCTACAGGCGTAAGAAGAAGAAGGGAGCCACAAGTGTTACCCAACAGCCTGACCAGGCAGTATCCTCTCAAAAGGATACTGCTTTTGATAAGGAATTAAACATATTTCTAACTAGTTCCTCTCAAAAGGAATTAGTTATTGAAAATAGTCCCCAACCAGTGACACAGTTGAGTGAGGCACATACACCGATCATAGACACTGATGAACCTACCATCAGGGTTTCTGAGAGCCACTTACAGATATCTGACACAGTGAGTGCACACACCACTCAAGATGTTGTAGTTAAGAAGCTTCTCAATAAGATCAACATGAGTAATAAGCATTCTTCTACAGCATCTTTTGATGAATCACCTCCTCGATCAGTGATTTAGCCAACACTCCCATCTACTCCTCCTCCTTCTTTCTCTGTTCCTCAAATTTCTTCAGATATTATGACACAAACATTGAGTGTCATAAGATCAGATTCTCCATCTTCTCAAT
Source organism: Centella asiatica (assembly GCA_014636745.2). Lineage (NCBI taxonomy): Eukaryota > Viridiplantae > Streptophyta > Magnoliopsida > Apiales > Apiaceae > Centella > Centella asiatica. Next base: position 51,390,181 of record CM025783.1, read on the forward strand.
TCATGGAGGAGCCAACACTCCCTGACACAGTGATTGAAAGTCACCACTCTTAAATGGTTGACTCATTTTTCCTTGAAACAATCACTGATGATCAGACAGGGGACATAAATTCCAATGTATATACCACATCAATAAGTCTTTATGTTCACCCAATTGTAAATACTTCTTCTCTACAAACATACACTTCTCCAATTATACATACTCACATTACTTCTACTCCTTCTCCTATCACTACTGTGGAACCAGAACCTGTACATACTTTACTTGAATTGGCCACAGTTGCTGATGTCCAAGCCCATAGGAGTCCCTCTAGGACAATTTTGAGTGAGATTGAGAGAATACTTAGTATAAAGAGACAAAGTCAATCCCCTGAAAGGACTTTGGCAAAAGGAGAGGAAGAGAGTACTACCTTAGTAGGCAAAGAAAAAGGAGAGAATTCGAGTGATGCCTTAGAAGGCAACGAAAAAGGAGAGAATGAGGGAGATAAGGATGAGATCCTTGTAAATAAAGAATAGAGAGAAAACACAGTTACTGTAAATACCACTTCAAGCTCTGAAAGTGATGAAGATGATGCTCCACAAGATGATTTTTCCCAGTTCATCGGAGTTGATTTGTACTTTCAGCAAAATCAAATGTCGGATACTGTACAGTTATTAAAACAAGAACTAGCAAGGACCACTGATCCAATCTTGATCAAAATGTTAAAATCATAGATCATGATTGGTCAGTCTGTAGATAGTGAGAATAAGAACCTATACACACATTTTACAAAAAAGATCAATAATGTACAACAGGTTGTCGACTCCCTAGTCACCAGCCAGACCCTGATTAGATTGAAGAAGCAAGCTGACAATGCAGACAAGAAGCTTGCTGCTCTCACTACTTAATTGACCAGCATGGAAACTTTGCAACAATCCATGGCTGACACTCTAAAACAAGTTCTTCAAGTCACATCCTGCCTCTCAACTCCCACTGATGATGCTGTCAAAAGGGGGAGAAATCTACTAAGCATTCGTTAGAGGATGTTGCTGAGAAATCAACAAGTCAATCATCAGGGGATGTGACTGCTCCTATTCCTACTCCACAATCCAAGGACAAAGGCAAGGGCATCCTGATGGAGGAACCAAAGAAGAAATACAACACTCAATCAGGGCCTAAGCTACTTGGAGATGCCATGAAGACAACCCACTTTCCAACACCTGTTGAAGCTATAATTGATGGGAAAGTGGAGCTGGTCTACCCTCAGGATAAAAAGCTGGTGGAAGTTGATGCACTCTATGCACAACAACTTCAAGAAGAAGAAGAGAGGGAAATAACAAAGGAACAGGAGGAAGCAAAGAAGAAAAAGAGTGTCAGGCCTAAGACCTCCAGGGGATAAAAATCAAGACAAAACTGAAGACCCTGATGCCACCAAACCTAAGTCAACTAAAGCCAAGGACCAAGCACTTTCTCCTATTACCACAGCATATGGTCCACCCACTCTAGCTGAATCCCTCAAAGAAGAAAGATGCAAAAACCTGACATTTGTGTTCTCCATAAAAAGCATAGATGTCAGGTTCAACAATAGAAGGGATCAGCTGATAACAGTGTAACTTAAAAGTGGGTCGCAATTCAATGTAACAATGGACTGGTTTAGGAGAATGGATGCTGAACATCTGAGATTAGTTTTGAATCAGATTTCAAAATTGTCAGCGGCTAACAGAGACTTGAGGGGGTTGATTGATAAGCTGAGGAGAGCCATCAACGATGATAGGAGCCTGCCCACATCCTTGGAAAGACATTTGAAGCTATTTTACAAATCCACTGATGGGCAGGAGAAAAACATTAAAATCAAAGACGTTGATGGTCTCGACCTGGAGGAAGCGATGCATGTTCTAAGCCAAATAGCTTATCACAAAAATGAACATGTCATCCAGTTCAGAATCCTGTTGATTCAGAAGGTAGTGAAGGAGATTGAAGAAACCAAAGCTGATGATGGGAACACTGTAGTAAGGGATGTGCCACCAGTAAAGGGATTTAAAGAATATCCAAAAATGATCACAAACCCCATGGGTGTTCAATTCAAAGACAAAAAGGGGGAGATCATTACCTTCTACTGGTCACAACTTGCTGCAGCCGATATTCAAGAAATAAAATCTGTCCTTGAAGCTTTGGAATCCAGCAGCAATGTCAACATTGTCAACTTCAGAAAACTTCTTCAAAGGGAATTGGAGCAACTGGAAGCAGGAGGAGAAGACAACAGACTCAATATTCCTGATCAAAATTCAGATCAAAGAAGATAAGGCCTTGGAAGTGACTCTCAACCGATTGAATCAAGTCATCCATTACCCTTTGTCTCAGCAAAAACGAAAAGGGATCCTGATGTCTAATTCTACATATTTTTTTTATTGTAATAGAAATAGGAAAATACTTGTACAAAAATTCTTTTATTAGTTCATTCAAAATTCTTTCATGTATTTAGTATTGGTTTTGACATCATCATCAGTGCATCTAGGGATTTATGGTTATCAAATTGATAAACATAAATAGGGGGAGATTGTTAGAGTTAAATGATGATGATGATGTAATAAATTGTGCAACTGTAAATACTTGAGGTATTTTATAAACCTTAAGATCAGTACAAGTTTTGCATCAATTGATGATAAACTTATTCATTAGTGGATGGTCAATAACTTCACAAGGCAAGTCAGAAAATGGAACATCCAAAGGACTTGACAAAGTGAAGAAGAATGTCTGATGTTACTTGTTAACAATCAAAGTATTCTTCACATTAGATATTCTAAACAAAGTTACGTTGATTAAGTACCATCAGGGGAACTTATCAGCCGGAACCCATCAGGGAGAACTCATCAGGGGAACCGATTAGGGGGAACCCATCAGGGGGAACTCATCAGGGGAACCGATCAAGGGGAGCCCATCAGGGGGGAACTCATCAGGGGAACCCATCAGGGGGAACTCATCAGGGGAACCGATCAGGGGGAACCTGTCAGGGGATGACGAAGGCAGACCAACCCGTCAGGGAAACACTTCAGGACATGTCAGTATCAGGCCAACCCATCAGGGTAACCCGTCAGGGGGAATGATCAACATGGCATCAGTGGAAGCCATCAGTGTATGCCATCGGTCATAACCATCAGGATCAAGAAACACTTAGTAAAACTCAAGTGAAGGTTGAAGCCTTGATCCAGTCAATAAGCATCAGGGGATCCAGAAGCACTGATCAAAGTCCATCAGGGCTGGCAGTCAGTGGATCGTTATGACAGCATGCACCCATCATCAGTACTTACACAGAAATCAACGTAACGTGTTACATAAGCAAGAGATATCAACTGGAAAGATATTTCTTGAAGTTTGTTTTGGTCCAATAAGAACTCTTGCGCATTAAATGCACACAGATCAAGGGAAGAAAAAGTAGCAACAAAGCATGCAGTAGTCTGACACATAGGGCAACGATGTGACATACTTGCGGCTAAGTTGAGAAAAACAGCACGTCTCAAGCACGTGATTTCAACCACTGTTCGACATATAAGCAAAGGAGTTCTCATTACAACAAGAGACAGAGATTGAATCTATCCAACAAATCAAACAAACATAGAAACACACAACACTAGGAAGCTATGTAATATATTTCTTGAGAGATTTATTTTTTCAGAGAAAAGTTTTCGTAGCTAGTGAGTGTGAGAAGCTGTGTATTTATTCACAGAATTTGTAGCTGTAAATCACAGTTGTGATTCTATAGATTTCCAGAAAAACATCAAATTATAATACAACGATTTTAACTTGAATCTGTGTGTTCATTTCTTATAGTTTTTCTGTTCATTGCAGCTGTTTCCAGTAAGCACTTTTAAGTTTAAAAGAGCAAAAAGTTTTTGGTGTTTTTTTTCATCCCCCCCCCCCCCCCCCCCCCTTCTACAAACACTTGAGCTTATATTGCACTAACATCCTTCTTCTCCCATACTTGACTCTTTTGATATTACACATTTAAATTCTCTTGATTTTTCCCAAGAGGAGCCAATACTCGAGACAAGCTCTCAAACACATTCCATGGATAGATCCTGTTAGGTTTTATAAACATTTGATGATGATTGTCTTTAGAATACTTAGAAATACAAATGTACAGAAAAGTGTTGGTTTGTAACACTTTAGTTTTGTAGCTAGCAGTAGTATCTCTTGTTTGTAAATTAGTCATTATAATAAAGAGATAGGTTCATTTCTTTTGTATGTACTGCTGGAATACTTGTTGAGTTTGTTCAACAAGTTGTTTAAATTAATTAGTCCTTCGGAGATTGATTTTGGCTTGTCGGAGATTAAGGGAAAAGTCCACCAGAGATTAAAGTTTTGTTCATCAGAGATTGGACTTTGCCCATCGGAGATTGAAGAATCCTTCAACGGAGATTAAAATGTTTTGTTCATCGGAGATTGAAGGATTGATCATCGGAGATTAAAGCTTACGTCATCGGGGATTGTAACTAAAGAGTCAGAGATTAATGCTGACGTCATCAGAGATTAAAACAATACCTCGGAGATTAAAAGCAGACGTCACCAGAGACTAAAGCCAAAGCATCGGAGATTACACGAAGTAAAGCATCAGAGATTACACGTTGTAAAGCATCGGAGATTACTCGAAGTGATCAGGGACTAATTAAAGAAGCTATCGGAGATTAGTCGAAGACTTAATCACTGATGGAGTTAGAGTTCAAATCAAAGAAGGAAAGTCTTCCATGCACACGTAGACTTTATTGAAGACGTAGCTGACAAGGAAACTTGTTAGAAATCTTTCAATTGGAAAGATTGTATTTGATTTGAATTAGGAAGCTAGGTTTTTGATAACTTAGTTTTAGAAGCTGTAATTATAAATTACAGAATAGCAATACGAAGCTATAGGGGTGTATAGAAAGAGAATTGAAAGGGTTGTATTTTCTATATGCACAGAATAGAAGCTGACGATCGAAGCTTGTCTTGATTGTTAGAAAACTTGTAATCAATTGTTAAAATCAATAAAAGTAATTGTTTATAAAGTTTTAATCTTGTTCTTTATATTTCGCAGAAAGTTAATTTCTTAAAGAACAGGAATTCGAAAAAGTTGTAAGAACTTGTATTCAACCCCCCTTCTACAAGTTCTAGGCCATCTCAATGGGAAAACAATTGGTATCAGAGCCACTGATTGAAAATACTCAATTAACAAGATTCTGAGATGGCCAACAACGAAGAAGCAAGCAGCTCTAACATGATTGCGTATAATGGAGGACGTGATGGTGGAACCAGGATCCCTATTCTGAAAAGGGATGAATATCCAATGTGGAAACAAAAGATGTATATGCACTTGAGAGCAACAGATCCAGATTACATAGATAGGATTGAGAAGGGTCCTTATCTACCCAGGAAGTTTATTCCTGCAAAAACTGTCGAAGGATCTATTGTCGCAGAACACTTTGTACTTGCACCAGAAAGTGATTATACCAACGAGGACAAGTTACAAGTGTTGAAAGATGCTAAAGTTATGAACATACTCTATAATGGAATAGACAAACATATGTTCAATAGTATCATCAATTGCACGACATCTAAACAAGTCTGGGACACTATCAAGGTCCTATGTGAGGGGACTGATCAAGTTAGAAAGAACAGACGTTCACTGTTGACTCAACAGTATGAGTTCTTTCAAGCAAAGCCTAATGAACCAATCACGTCAATCTATGACAGGTTCAATTCTTTGCTTAATGACTTGACCATACTTGGTAAGACATATGATAATGAAGATATCAATACCAAGTTCATGAGAGCCCTCCCTCCTAGCTGGGATCCAAAGACTACTGCAGTTAGGGAGGCTCATGATATGGAAACCCTCACATTGGATAGGCTCTACGGAAACTTAAAGACATATGAACTTGAAGTAGAGCAAAGACAGCGCATGCATGGAAGAGATAAAGGAGCTGCGTTGATGGTTGAGACAAACAAGTCTCAAGAGAAGCTTGATGATGAATCCTCTAATGCTAGCTCGACTGATAATGAGGATGAACTGGATACCGATAATGATATGGAGGAATTCATGGCATTCATGGTTAAACAGTTTAAGAAATTTAGGGCTAGCAGAAAAGGAAGGAAGTCATCAAGAAAACCTAACCCTAAGCGAGAAGGTCAAAAAGTCACCTTCGACTTAAAGAAAATAAGATGCTACAATTGCGATGGGTTAGGGCACTTTGCCAATGAGTGCAAGAAGCCTAGATCTCATGATAGATCTAAGGATGAAAAATCAAGGAAGGACTTTGTTGACAAGAAAGCTAAATCCAAAAGCAAAGCCTTGATTACTGAGGGAAAGGATTGGATTGACAGCGACTCTGATGAAGAAGTTGTCAACTTTGCCCTAATGGCTCATAGTGACGAGTCAAGTGATTCTGCAAAGGTATGTAATGCAAATTAGAATTTTAACGTGCTTAATTTACTTGATACATCTAGCATTGAAAGCATGCAAAAAGATATATCTGATTTGCATGTCAGTTTTAGGTCTTTAACTATAGAACATACCAATGTAAAAGAATCACGTGACAATCTCTTAAAAAGAAACAATTTTCTTGAAGAGAGATTGGCACAGTTTGATACTATCAAGTCTGATTTAAACAAAGCACATCACATGATTGATGCTTTGAAAAAGAGGGAATATTACTTAGTAGAGCAACTTGAAATTTCTCAAGCTAAGATTAAACTGTGGAATACTTCCTCTAAAAAGTTAAAAGACTTGGTAGAATATCAAACTATAGGTCAAAAATCTGGACTGGGTTATGATGAAAATCTTGATAGTAGTTCAGATTTAATTGATCATGTTGAAGCTGTTGAGTCCACAACTGAAAAGCCTAAAGCTGCTAGAAAAATTAACTTTGTATCTCCTGTTCATGAACCCAGATTTATTAACATTCAAGATCAACAAAACACTGAAAAAACAAGTTTTAATCAAAAGACAGTGAATATTGTTGAGAAGAATGAAATCAAACATTTAAATATTGGGTTTATGACAAAGAAACAGTTAATAAAGAAATTGGAAACTGTTCAAATACAAAAGGCTGAAAAAGTTGTGGAATCAAACAGAAGCAAGAAAAATAGGAATGGCAAGTTAGGCATTAACAAATATACCAACTATGCTTCAATGCCTGATGCTCCTAGAAAAACATGTCATGTATGTGGTAATCCAAACCACATAGCTATGCACTGTAGGAGCAGAAATAAAATTCCTATGGTTGAGACCGCTAACTCAAAGACAATAAAAGATAAATCACCTGTAAAAAGGTCAAGTAATCTTTGCATAGAAAATAATAAATCAAAGTCAAGTAGTCTCACAAACACCAGTAGCAAGACTGTAAATTGCCCAATTAAAATCAAACATGGAAAGAGGCAATCGACTTATTCTGAGTCAAGTCTTGAAACTGCAGCTAGTGAGAAAGGACTCAAGAAGATTTGGGTCCCAAAAATCTCAAACTAGTTCTCTCTACTGTGCAGGGCAAAAAGAAGAAATCATGGTACTTGGACAGTGGTTGTTCAAGGCACATGACTGGAGATAAGTCCCTGCTAAAACAGTATGAAGAGAGAAGTGGCCCAAGAGTCACTTTTGGAGATGACAGCAAAGGCCATACAAGAGGATATGGATCTGTTGAACATGGAGATGTCATCTTCACAGAAGTAGCACTGGTTGATGGCTTAAAGCACAATCTACTAAGTGTGAGTCAACTATGTGATAAAGGATTCAATGTCACTTTTAAAGAAGATCAATGCTTAGTGAGTGACAAAGAATCAGGGACTGTGATTTTGACAGGAAAAAGAAAAGGGAATTTGTACATTGCAAATCTCATTTCTTCAACTGATCAAATCACATGTCTATATAGCAAAGCTTCAACTGATGAGAGTTGGCTTTGGCATAAGAAGCTTTCCCACTTGAACTTCAAGAATATCAATAGTCTTGTGAGGAAAGGATTGGTAGCTGGCATTCCACAATTGGAATTTACACAAGATGGATTGTGTGATGCATGCCAGAAAGGAAAGCAAAGAAGTGTATCATTTAAAAACAAACCAGCAACATCAATCACTGATCCTTTACAACTTCTCCATATGGATTTATTTGGTCAAGTGAATGTGATGTCTATATTAAGGAATAGATATGCATTGGTAATTGTTGATGATCACACAAGGTATACTTGGGTAAAATACCTCTTTGCAAAGAATGAAGCTGCTCAGTTAATTATTGATCATGTCAAGAAAATAGAAACTGAGTCAGGAAAAACAGTGAGGGTAATAAGAAGTGACAGAGGAACAGAATTCAAAAATTCCCAAGTAATTGAATTCTGCACTGAGAAAGGAATTACTCATCAATTCTCTGCACCTAGAACTCCTCAACAAAATGGAGTTGTTGAGAGGAAAAATAGAACCCTCATTGAAGCAGCAAGGACCATGTTGCAAGAGGCTAAGCTTCCTACTTATTTTTGGGAGGAAGCTATAAGCACTGCATGTTTTACACAAAACAGGTCTTTGATAAACAAAGCCTACAACAAAACACCATATGAGTTAATGACTGGGAAAAAACCAACTCTCAAGTTTTTACATATGTTTGGTTGTAAGTGCTTTGTACTGAGAGATTCATCAGAAACAAGAGGAAAATTTGACAATAAATCTGATGAAGCAATCTTCTTAGGTTATTCTCTGTCAAGCAAAGCATACAGAGTTTATAACTTAAGAACCAAGGTCATTGTGGAATCCATTCAAGTGGCATTTGATGATGGAAAGATTCCAGGAATGCTTGGTCAAGGATTGCATGAACCTCTCAGTTTTGAGAATGAATTGGATGCATGGGAATATCCAACAGAGAATGCTGAAAATCCCCAAAACAACAATGATTCCTCTTTAATTGAGGGAGAGTTGACTGTTGTGCATGAAGTACCAAGGACTGATGTATTATCAGAGACTAGAGTACTGGAACAAAATGAAACACAAGTCACTGATGACATTAATTCTCCATCGGAGACTAATGATACATCAGAGACTAGTATCCCTGATGCACACACAGAGACTATTGAGATATCTAACTAAGGGGGAGTTAATGAAGAAGAGATCAATAGTTTAGGGGGAGCAAACTCTGCTCATGAAGCTGGATTGAATCTTATCAATCTAGAAAATGAAGCCTCTAGTTCAAGATCAAATCTACCAAAACCTAGACCATGGTTGAGAGACCACACAACAGATTTGATCATTGGAAATATTGAGGATGGAGTTAGGACTAGAAGTGCAACACAAAATGAATGTTTGTACCTCAGTTTTCTATCAAAGATTGAACCAAAGAAAATTGAGGAAGCACTTCAAGATCCTGATTGGATAATTGCCATGCAAGAAGAATTAAACCAATTCACTCGAAACAAAGTCTGGAGACTGGTACCCAAACCAAGGAATAGATCAATCGTTGGTGCCAAGTGGGTCTTCAGAAACAAATTAGATGAAGCTGGTACAATAACAAGGAACAAAGCAAGACTGGTTGCAAAAGGATATTCTCAAGAAGAAGGAATAGATTATGATGAAACTTTTGCACCAGTAGCAAGACTTGAAGCAATCAGAATATTCCTGGCATATGCAGCCTACAAGAACTTCAAGGTGTACCAGATGGATGTCAAAAGTGCTTTCTTAAATGGAAAATTGGAAGAGGAAGTCTATGTTTGCCAACCCCTAGGTTTCATAGACTCCAAATTTCCAAATCATGTCTATAAATTAGACAAAGCACTTTATGGCTTGAAACAAGCACCAAGAGCCTGGTATGATACTCTATCTCAGTTTTTACTTGAAAATAAATTTATTAGAGGTATCATAGATAAAACTTTATTTTATAGAAAGCAAGGCTCTGATATTATTTTGGTGCAAATATATGTAGATGATATTATATTTGGGTCTACGAATGAGAAGCTTTGTGAAAAATTCTCAAAACTTATGCAGTCTAGATATGAAATGAGTATGATGGGAGAATTAACATTTTTCTTAGGTTTGTAAATAAAACAATCAACTGATGGAATATTTATCAGTCAGTCCAAGTATGTCAAGGACTTATTGAGAAAATATGACTTAGTTGATTGTGCATCTGCAAAAACACCCATGCCTACTTCCACTAAACTAGATAAGGATTTAAAAGGAAAGAAAATTGATATTACTAGTTATAGAGGAATGATAGGCTCTCTTTTATATCTAACTGCAAGTAGACCTGATATAATGTTTGCTACATGCTTGTGTGCTAGATTTCAAGCTGACCCTAGAGAGTCACATTTGATTGCTGTAAAAAGAATACTCAGATATCTAAAGGGTACCCCAAACCTTGGATTGTGGTATCCTAAAGAATCTGACTTTAAACTAATTGGCTATTCAGATGCTGATTATGCAGGGTGTAAGCTTGACAGAAAAAGCACAAGTGGAAGCTGCCAACTACTTGGAGGCAGACTTGTTTCTTGGTTTAGCAAGAAACAAAATTCAGTTTCTACCTCAACAGCAGAAGCTGAATACATCGCAGCTGGGAGTTGCTGTGCACAGATCTTGTGGATCAAAAATCAACTCCTAGATTATGGTATGACACTAACCAAAATTCCAATTTATTGTGATAATACTAGTGCCATAGCCATAACTGAAAATCCAGTGCAACATTCAAGAACCAAACACATAGATATTCGATATCACTTCATTAGGGAACATGTTAGTGAAGGAAATATTGAATTGCACTGGGTTGCAACTGATAAACAACTTGCAGATATTTTTACAAAACCATTGGTTGAATCTACATTCAACAGACTAGTTTCTGAACTAGGAATGTTGAATTATGGTTCTAAAAATTAAGTTTTAAACTTTCAAGTTGTTTAACAGTTGCATGAAGCTAGAATTAAATTTCTAGATTGCAGCTGTTCCTGTGAACAGATCTTTAGAAGCTAGAATTAAATTTCTGGATTGTAGCTGTTTTTAATTAAACAGATTTTTGATGAAGCTAGAATAATTAATTCTGGAAAAAGAAGCTGTTTTAAATTTGATAAAACAGAAAAATGTAGCTAATAATCATTAATATGATTGTTGGAAAAGTTTTTGAAAGATAAAACTGAAGCAGGGATTAAGTCCCTGAGAAAAAGTATGATAAGAGATTAAAGGGTTAATCCCCGATGAGTAGTTTAACTAATCCCCGATCAGTTAAAATTACTTCATCGGAGACTCGATTATTCCCCGATGTGTAGTTTAATTAATCCCCGATAGATCAAAATTACAACATCGAAGAATGTCCTAATCCCCGATGCGTACATTTATAACATCGGAGATTATTTTAGTCCCCGATGAGTAATCACTACATCAGAGACTAATCGGGTCAATCTCTTATCACATGGGTCAATCAGAGATTAGGGCAATCTCTGAAAGAGGGTAAATTGGTAGTTACCCATGATCCTTGAATAACAAACGTCTCTTATACTTTAATAAAAGTAATTTCAAACACGTTTGTATTCATAATTATCAAACTCTGCAATTTGATTTCTCTCAAAAACTCTGCGATTTAACCTTTCTTTGAGTTGTCTTCATTAAGATTACAGATCTCTTCAATGGCGACCAAAACAGTTTGCTTCAAGTTTGGTGAGTTTGAGTTTATCAAGACTAACCATGCAGGGGTGGCCGATAAGTACGAGTTCGAAGCAAAATACTACCCCTTTGTGGATTTTCTAAAGAACTCTCCACTACAATACGCCATTTATGAAGCTCCCATCCAAGCTGCAGAAGTAATATCAACCATGTGGAGCACTGCAACAATCACTAACAAAAGTGATGAATCTCCACAGGTAAGTTTCAGGTATGAAAACACAGAATATACTATTACTCATACCATTGTTAATAATGCACTTCATTTACCCATCAGGGAAAACTATGACCCCCTTGCCTCTGATGAAGAACTTATATGTATGTTTAAGGAATTAAACTATAATACTGAAATAAGTTCTGTTGGGACCATCACACGTCCCCATCTTAGGTCAGAGTGGTCATTGTTCTTTGACATTATTACAAAAGCTTTTACTTCAAAATGCAGTGGATATGATGTCATCACCACTATTTCACAACAAATTGCATATAGTGTGTTATATGATAGGCATATTAACTTAGGGCTTTTGATTTTGCAAAACTTGATGGACAAACTTAAAACTGGCAACAAAACTAAAATTTATTATGCTAGGTTTTTAATGATGATTGCAAATCATTTATTACCTAACCTTAATATTGCTAGTATGCAAGTTGTTCCTACAGTTTTGCAGACTAAAAGAGTAGTAAGTGATTTAAAGAAGAATGAAGCAAAGGTAAATGTACCTCTTTACTATCCTACTGTCATGAGAAACTTTCTCATTGACGCTCTTCCAACCACATATTCTTTGCAATTCTTTGGGGATACAACACAAACACCATCCAATCCCCCAACAACTTCTCAATCACAATCCAAAGCCCCCTCCACAGTCTCCCAAAAGACTGTGGTTGCATATACCAGAAAAGCCACAAAGCTCCCAATAAAAAGAAAAATAATTGAGGGAGAACAAGAAGCTGAGGTGGCACCTCAGAGAAAGAAGAGACTTGTCACCCTTAGACAAAGACAATCCATGGCCTCTCAAAAGGTCATGGAGGTAATAAGGAAAGACAGTAAACTGTCATTGTCCTCCCAAAAGGATATTGACATTGAAGATAGTCCTCAACCAGGGACACCTGTTACAGAGTCTGCACAAACTCTTGGTCACAGCCAAGAGGAACCAAATAGAGAGAATACAAAAGAAAAGAGTGACACAAGGAGTGCACACACAGAGTCTCCAATTGATGTTCCTCAATTCTTAATTTCTGAGGAACAGCCAACACTCCCCACTGTACATTCTTCTCCTTTTTCTCCCATTCTTGATTCTTTTGACACACAAATAATTGATTCTCTTGATTTTTCCCAAGAGGAGCCAATAATCGAGACAAGCTCTCACACATTTTCCATGGATAGATCCCTAGCCCAAGATAAACAAAGGGAACCCCCTATCCATGCTGTCACAAGCACTTCTCAAACCACCACTTCTGTAGGAAAGAGTGACACCATCAAAATGAGTGAGGTTGTGAGAGTAAATAGTGAGAGTCAGGCTCCTGACCTGGAAAAAGGAGAGCACATACACATAAAAGAGAGTCAAGCTTTAGAAAGCTTGGAAAAAGGAGAGCATGAGAAGCTGGGTGCCCAACCCCAGGCAAAAGGAGAAGGTGTGAGCAAGGATGAGATCCTTGAAGAAAATAAAAGAGAGAAATTCTCAGCAGGTGATTTTTTAAAACCTGTTGAGACATCCACCACACCAGCAGCCCAAACTTCCTCTGCTCAACAGTTAACTCCAATAGAGGAAATTGGGGGAAGCTCCAGGACAGGGGATGCCACATTACAAGTTATCTCTGACATGCCAAATGCAGATTTTGAGATCCTTTATGGTCTTCAACAATCTCAAGATCACATATCTGCATTAAAGACATCCATGGCAAATGAACCTGTTCCTGAAGAAACTGAAGCCGAGAATGTGGACGAGTGGCTTGATGCACAATTCATCAATTCTCTGGAGGATGCAGCTGCTCAACTAAGGAAGGATTATGTGACCAACATTGGGTCAACAACAGCTGCACCAACTTCCAAGACCATACTAGAAGAGATAACCACAGTGGACAAGAAACATACCAAGTTTCACCACTTTTTGGTTATTGGAATAAATGCAGCAGTCAAGGAAATCAAGCAACAGATGGAGATTGAGACAGATAAAATTCGACGGAGTTATGAAGGACACTTGCCAAGGAGGACAATCACTGCAATAGATTCTCTTATCAAAGAAAAGTCCAAAACTGACAGTAGACTTCAAGCCCTAGAATCAAATGTCAATCTCCTTCTCCAAAAACAAGACCGAATGGAACAGCTATTAATGCAGACAATTCCAAATTTGGCCACCTCTTCTCAACCCAAAGATGCTGATGTCAAAAAGGGGGAGAGTGGTCCATCTAATGTTCCTGTACAAAAGCAAAAGTCAGGTCCTGTCCTTGATGCAGAATTGCAAGCAATGTTGGACAGGATCCTAAAGAAACATTCGGATCTAGAAGCAGCAACAAAAGCAACAATAACACAACTTCCAACAACAACAGCAACAACACAACTTCCAACAACAACAGCAACAACAACAACTTTTCCTTCTTCCTTTGCACAAGCCCCAAAATCAAAAGACAAAGGCAAGGGAGTCATGGTTGAGGAACCAAAGAAAAAGATTTCAACTCAACCAGGACAACCTAAGCTGTTGGGGGATGCCATGAAGACTGTTCACTTTCCTACTCCTATTGAAATTGAAGTGGAAGGGAAAGTTGAGTTAGTCAATCCTCGTGATCAAAGGTTAATAGATTCTGATGCATTATTAGCTCAGAAACTTCAAGAGGAGGAGGACATGGCAGTAGCAAGGGAGGAGGAGGAGGCAAAGAAGAAGAAAACTTCAACAAGAAGATCAAGTGCACAGAAGGCAGCCATTACTAAAAAGAAAAATAAAGAGATGGAAGAAGCAGAAAGAAAGTCAAGAAGGAAGCCCTTAGTCCAGAAACCTGCAAAGGAAATTGAGGATAAGGAAACTGCCATAATTCTTGTACCTGAAATTCTTAAACCACAACCTATCTCTTCAAGGAAGCCTCATGCAAAGGACAATATGGTCAGTTCTTCAAGTCAAAAGTCTGCAGTAAGAGAGCCACCATTAAGTTTCAAGGGAAAACTCTACATGGTGGAATCTGAACCACTTGGGATATGGTATGAAAATATTCATGACCATAAAATCTTCTTTCAATATGATAGAGATTTAGATCGATTAACAGAGAGGAATGTTGAAGATTTTATAAGACTATTAAGAAATGCAGAAGGACCAAGTGAGGTGGAATTGAAGAGGTTATTAGAGGAAAGGTTGAAGTATTTCAAGGAATTGAAAAGGAGGGAGTGAACAAATAAAAGTTGTTGTGTAAATATTGAAGGAAAATTTTTATTGAAGCCAGACATAGTCTTGGGTAGCCAGGAATTATTCTTGGAGAAGATTGAAGCCAGACATAGTCTTGGGTAGCCAGGAATTATTCTTGGAGAAGATTGAAGCCAGACATAGTCTTGGGTAGCCAGAGTTACTCTTGGAGC
>CM025783.1:51420629-51450680 GCA_014636745.2 Centella asiatica
CTGAATGTATTATTCAGTGTAGCCAAGGTTTGTTTAAATCTTGGAGAAGCTGGGTAAATTATCCAGGGGAAGAGAAGCTGAATGATAGATCAAAGATCTTGAATTCAGGTACATTTGTAATTTTTTATTCTTTATTCTTTTTCTAAGTAAATTTTGATAGTTGAGTTTTGACATCATC
This sequence comes from Centella asiatica, assembly GCA_014636745.2. NCBI lineage: Eukaryota > Viridiplantae > Streptophyta > Magnoliopsida > Apiales > Apiaceae > Centella > Centella asiatica. Next base: position 51,420,808 of record CM025783.1, read on the forward strand.
ATCAACCTTGAAATTATGCTTATCATTCTGATATTCATAATTAGGGGGAGATTGTTAGGTTTTATAAACATTTGATGATGATTGTCTTTAGAATACTTAGAAATACAAATGTACAGAAAAGTGTTGGTTTGTAACACTTTAGTTTTGTAGCTAGCAGTAGTATCTCTTGTTTGTAAATTAGTCATTATAATAAAGAGATAGGTTCATTTCTTTTGTATGTACTGCTGGAATACTTGTTGAGTTTGTTCAACAAGTTGTTTAAATTAATTAGTCCTTCGGAGATTGATTTTGGCTTGTCGGAGATTAAGGGAAAAGTCCACCAGAGATTAAAGTTTTGTTCATCAGAGATTGGACTTTGCCCATCGGAGATTGAAGAATCCTTCATCGGAGATTAAAATGTTTTGTTCATCGGAGATTGAAGGATTGGTCATCGGAGATTAAAGCTTACGTCATCGGGGATTGTAACTAAAGAGTCAGAGATTAATGCTGACGTCATCAGAGATTAAAACAATACCTCGGAGATTAAAAGCTGACATCACCAGAGACTAAAGCCAAAGCATCGGAGATTACACGAAGTAAAGCATCAGAGATTACACGTTGTAAAGCATCGGAGATTACTCGAAGTGATCAGGGACTAATTAAAGAAGCTATCGGAGATTAGTCGAAGACTTAATCACTGATGGAGTTAAAGTTCAAATCAAAGAAGGAAAGTCTTCCATGAACACGTAGACTTTGTTGAAGACGTAGCTGACAAGGAAACTTGTTAGAAATCTTTCAATTGGAAAGATTGTATTTGATTTGAATTAGGAAGCTAGGTTTTTGATTTAGTATTAGAAGCTGTAATTATAAATTACAGAATAGCAATACGAAGCTATAGGGGTGTATAGAAAGAGAATTGAAAGGGTTGTATTTTCTATATACACAGAATAGAAGCTGACGATCGAAGCTTGTCTTGATTGTTAGAAAACTTGTAATCAATTGTTAAAATCAATAAAAGCAATTGTTTATAAAGTTTTAATCTTGTTCTTTATATTTCGCAGAAAGTTAATTTCTTAAAGAACAGGAATTCGAAAAAGTTGTAAGAACTTGTATTCAACCCCCCTTCTACAAGTTCTAGGCCATCTCACTGGGAAAACAGATCCCTAGCCCAAGATATACAAAGGGAACCCCCTATCCATGCAGTCACAAGTACTTCTCAAACCCCCACTTTTGTAGGACAGACTACACATATCCAAATGAGTGAGGATGTGAGAGTAAATAGTGAGAGTCAGGCTCCTGACCTGGAAAAAGGGGAGTATACAAACATACAAGAGAGTCGAGCTTTAGAAAGCTTGGAAAAAGGAGAGCAAGAGAAGCTGGGTTCCCAACCCTAGGCAAAAGGAGAGGGTGTGAGAAAGGATGAGATCCTTGAACAAAATAAATGAGAGAAATTTTCAGCAGGTGTCTTTTTACAACCTGTTGAAACCAGCTCACACACAGTTCCCTCCACCAATATCCAAATAGAAGAAACTGGGAACATTTCAAGCACATGGGATACAACATTAAATGTTCTATCTGAAATGTCCAATGCTAATTTTGAAATGATATACGGTCTACAACAAAGACAAGACCACATTTTTGCATTGAAGACAGGGCTTGCAGATGAAACTATGCCTGAAGAACTTGTAGAGACAAATGTTGATGAATGGCTTGATGCCACCTATTCCAACACTCTGGAGGAAGCAACCGCCCAACTGAGACAGGACTATGTGACAAACATAGGGTCAACTGCAGCTGCACCATCAATAAAAGACATTCTTGAAGAAGTGACCAAAGTGGACAAGAAACATACCAAATTCCATCATTTTTTGGTTACTAGTATAAATAGTACAATGAAGAACATGAAGGAATGGATGGAGTTGGAGATAGACAAAATCAAAAGGTGCTATGAAGGACACTTGCCAAGGCAGACTGTCTCTGCAATTGATACTCTTATCAAAGACAAGTCCAAGACTGACAGTCGACTTCAAGCCCTAGAAGCAAATATCCAACTCCTGATCCAAAAACAAGACCGACTGGAACAGCTGTTAAAGTAGGCCATTCCAACTCTGGTCATCTCTTCTCAACCCAAAGATGTTGATGTCAAAAAGGGGGAGAGTGGTCCATCCAAACAAAATGTACCTGTACATAAACACAAATCTAGTCCTGTCCTTGATGCTGAATTACAAGCAATGATGGACAGGATCCTAAAGAAACACTCGGATCTTGCAGCAGCAACAACAACAAGACAACTTCCAACAACAGCAACAACAACAGCTTCTCTTTCTTCCTCTGCACAAGCCCCTACAATCAAAGACAAAGGCAAGGGGGTCATGGTTGAGGAACCAAAGAAGAAAATCTCAGCTCAACCAGGACAGCCCAAGCTACTGGGGGATGCCATGAAAACAGCTCACTATCCCACTCCAGTTGAACTGATAGTGGATGGGAAAGTGGAGTTGGTCTATCCTCAAGAGCAGAAATTAATAGAAGCTGATGCGCTACTAGCTCAGAAACTTCAAGAGGAGAAGGATATGACAGTAGCTAGGGAGGAGGAGGAGGCAAAGAAGAAGAAAATCTCTACAAGGAGATCAAGTGCACAGAACGCAGTCATAACTAAGAAGAAAAATAAAAAGATGGAAGAGGCTGAGAAGAAATCAAGAAGGAAACCTTTGGTTCAAGATTCTGCAAAGAAACCTGTGATCAAGGCAACTATCAAGAAGCCTACCTCTCAAGATCCTCCAAGGTCAATCGAGACTACCTTGGTGATTGTGAGTGGACCAATAAAGCCACGAACAGTTCCATTAAGGAAGTCTTACAAGGTTGAAATGGCTAGCACTGAAGAAATCATCAAGGCCTTGAAAAGGAGTACAAAGAATATAGATCTGATGAAGGGTAAAAATAACAAAGATCTTCTCCATGTCTTTTTGAAAGATGGAGAGTCTTTGAAATTTGAGAAGCCAGCCTTGGAGGGACAAACCAAAGAGAATTTGGAGTGGTTGTTGACTGTCGTGCTTGAGACTTCTGATCTCAAAGCGGAACTTCGAAGCCAGATTCAAAAGGTAATGAAGGTGAAGCATAAGGTGGATATAGTGCCAGAAGCTAATCCTAAACCTCTAGGTTTATGGTATGGGACTTTCCATGGAGAGAAAGTTTTCTTCGATTACAACAGAGATATCAACAGTGTCAGTGAGAGACATATTGAAGGTTTTATCAGTCTAGTCAAGGATGCTGAAGAAGAAATTGAATTGGTTTTGAAAAAACTGTTGATAGATAGATTGAAGTTGCTGAGGAAAAATAGAAAAGAAAGGCTGGAGTTGCTGAAGAAAAAAATAAAAGGTAAACTGTTGTGTTGAAAGGTATGTTTTGTTGAAATAAGCTATAATATTTTTTTTAGGCCAAGCGTATAGGATTTAAACCTGAGTCTAGGTGCAAGCTGAACAACAAATCAAAGATCTTAGTTCAGAATACATTTGTAGTTAGCAATTCTTTATTTTTTTTGTCTAAGTAATTGTGAATTGAGTTTTGACATCATCATCAACCTTGAAATTATGCTTATCATTCTGATATTCATAATTAGGGGGAGATTGTTAGGTTTTAGAACATTTGATGATGATTGTCTTTAGATTACTTAGAGTACAAATGTATAGAAAGTGTTAATTAGTAACACTGAAGTTTTGTAGCCAGTAGTTATCTCTTTGTTTGTAATTCATTTATTCTTTGTAAAGAGATACAATTATTCTTTATTTTTAAGTAACTGCTGGAATGGAGTATCAAAGATTCAGTAAGTCAAGGTGTGTATTTGATTCGTTGGAGTTTACAAAAAAGCTTGTCGGAGACTAGGAAGACTTGTCAGAGACTAAGTCTTACGTTATTAGAGACTAAGTCTAAAAGAGTCAGAGACTAAAGCTTACGTCATCGAAGACTAAGGTTAAAAGCATCGGAGACTAAACTGACGTCATCGAAGACTAAGCCTTAAAGCATCAAAGACTAAATAACTCTATCGGAGACTACACAATCTGACGTTATCAGGGACTAAATGATCAGAGACTAATTGATGACGTCACCAGAGACTAAAGATGAAGCATCAGGGACTAAACGTTGTTTATTTCCTGAGATATACAGAGTTCGAATTGAATAAGGAATGTCTTCCATGTAAATCAAGAAATTATTGAAAACGTAGCTGGTATGGAAATAAGCTAGAAATCTCTTCCTAATAAAAAAGGAAAAGATCATGTTTGATTCGAATAAGGAAGCTGAATCATTATTGATTTAGAATAGGAAACTGAGAATTTAGTTTTTAGAAGTTATAATTAGTTTTATAGAAAAAGGAATTTGAATTGTAATTCGAAGCTATATAGAATTCATAGTTTTTGTATCTTTACTATACAGAATAGGAAAAAGAAGCTGACGATTACATTACTGTGATTGTTAGAATTTGTACTCAATTGTTAAAATCAATAGAAGCAATTGTTTATAAATTGATTCGTGTTCTTGTTCTTTATTTCTGCAAGTTATAATTAATTTCTTGAAGAACAAGTAATAGAAAAGATTTAAAAGAACTTGTATTCAACCCCCCCTTCTACAAGTTCTCGGCTATCTCACTGGGAAAACATGGAACTAATCAGTAGGAAAATGCAGAGTATTGTTAATGAAATTAGGAGAGATTGTGTGTGTATAACCATTGATTTTGATAGCGATGGAGGATTTATCTTTTGGAAAGACTGCATAAGTTCAAAGCTCTTCAATCACTTCACAGTAGATAGTTGGATGTTCAGTGAGGGCATAACCAATATCTCCCTCAACCAAGGCATCCATCAATGGATAATAACAATCATGTATTCCTTCCTTACTGGTTTTGAATAAAGAAGTTTGTAATAGCGAGTTCGAAACCATTTTGAGTCGTTTCAAACTTTTTATTGTCCAATTTCATCCTTGGAACCCCATTAGTGACATCGACAGCTTTAACTTTGTTTGAAATTATATGGGAAGCCATTGATTTGAGCTTGAGGTTCGTACCAACCAGAATTCTCTTGAGAGTAGTTAGCTTTTAGTTGTTGTTGCTAATTCATGTTTTGAGAGATAATAGTGAAATTATTTGAAGTGTAAGCGTACACTTTGTATAACACGATTAATTATTGTATCACTACAGCAGATGATGACATCATTTGCTGCTGCTCAACTATGATTTATCAGCTGATGATGATATCATTGGCTACTGCTCAGAACAATTTTACTTGCTGATTGGCATATCAGCAGGTAAAATCAATTGCTGCTCAAAATCAGCTGATAATTATTTTCTTATGTAACATAAGTGAATAATTATAATGCTACAAATAAACAACTCACATGATAATAATGAATTTAAGGAAAACATAATTCAACATACTTAGCTCACTTACTAACCTTGTAGAGGTAATTTCATCTAGTAGCTTTGTGAATATGTCAGCAAGCTGCTTATCTGTGGTTACAAAATGTAATTCCACTATACTATTCATCACATGTTCTCTTATGAAATGGTATCTAATATCTATGTTCTTTGTCCTTGAGTGTTGCACATGATTCTCTGTAATGGCAATGACACTTGTGTTATCATAAAATATAGGAATTTTATTTAGTGTTTTACCATAATCAAGTAATTGATTTCTCATCTAGCGAATTTAAGCACAACAACTTCCAACAACTATATAGTCAACTTCAGCTCTGGATGTTGATACTGAGTGTTGCTTCTTGCTGAACCAAGAAACTAGTTTTCCTCCTAGGAATTGGCAACTTCCAGTTGTGCTTTTCCTGTTTATTTTGCAACCTATATAATCTACATCTGAATAACCAATTAGATCAAATCCAGAGTCTCTAGGATACCAAATACAAAGATTTGGTGTTCCTTTGAGATATATGAATATTCTTTTAACAACAATCAAATGAGAGTTTTTAGGATCAGCTTGAAATCTAGCACATAAACATGTTGAAAACCTTATATCTGGTCTACTAGCAGTTAGATATAATGATGAGCCTATCATGCCTGTATAGCTTGAAATATCAACCTTTTTACCAGTTGAGTCTTTGTCAAGTTTAGTGGCTGTTGCCATGGGAGTTTTTAGCAGTTGCAACAACTTGTAAATTAAATTTCTAATGAAAATTTCATCAGTGATTTGTTTAACTTGTAAACCTAAAAAGAAGGTTAATTCTCCCATCATGCTCATCTCATATCTACTCTGTATAAGCTTAGGAAACTTAGAGCATAAGCTCTCATTAGTAGATCCAGATACAATAGCATCAACATAGATTTGAACAAGTATTATATGACCAACATGTTTTCTATGAAACAGAGTTTTATCTATGATACCTCTAGTGAATTCATTCTCAATTCAAAACTGAGATAGAGTATCATACCATGTTCTTGGTGCTTGTTTAAATCCATAGAGTGCTTTGTCTAACCTGTAGACATGTTTTGGGAACTTTGGATCTTCAAAACCTGGTAATTGTTCAACATAGACTTCTTCTTTAAGTTTCCCTTTGAGAAAAGCACTTTTCACATCCATCTGGTGTACCTTGAAATTTGCATGTGCAACATAGGCAAGAAATGTTGTCCCAGTAAGACAAGCTATAACTTGTAGAATGGGGTGTTGAACACAAGTTCTTTAAACCTTTTCAATTATTGTTCTTCAAAGTAATTAAAGTTGCGGAATATAAAGAACAAGAAAAATTTATAAACAATTGCTTTTATTGATTAATAATTGATTACAAATTCTAACAATCACAAGTTGATTGTCAACTTCAACTTTCTGTATTATATATATAATAGAATTCTAATTGTTTCCTGGTTTTCAGCTTTCCACTCTTGATAAACCTTTGTCTTGTATTAAGAATTTGATTCTTCATAGGAAAGTAGATCAGCTGCTATATTTAAAAGATTGTAAGACTCATTTCCGAATCCTTGTTACCATCCGTAGACTCAACTTCCAAATCATTATTGAACTCTAATTCAAAATCATCTACTGATTTGGTAGTCTTTAGCTTGGTCAACATTTGATTACTTTTTGTTTCCATGTTTACTTGTTGCTTTGCCCATTACCTACTGTTTTGGAAATTACTTGTTGATCTCTGGATTACCCGCTGTTTTTTCTTGATCAACAGGTAAATGACATTCTTCTAATCAGCTGCTAATTCCCCATCAGCTGGTAATTTTATTTGCTGTTCTTCAATCAGCTGGTAATCTTGAGTTCTAGATTTGCTTCTAACCCTTCAACCTTGACTTCTTTTCACTGACTTCCCAAGATTACAAGTATTTTCAACTATGCTAAACTACACAATTGCTTCTAAACTACTATATGAATGTTACATATATTCATCAGCTGTTTCTATACAATCAGCTAGTAGTTTACAAAGTATAAAAACTTCTAAGTATTTCTACACATCATTAATTATACAAGTATGATTCCTAACACTAGTCCTAGAACAAGTCAGAAAATAGTGCAATAAGGCACAAAATGATCTAACTCAAAGAGAAGAATATTTAATTGTAAAACTAAAAGTTGAGCAAGATAAAATGAAAGAGTGGAACCAATCCTCAACCAAGGTTAAGGATTTGATTGAAAAGAACTTCTAAATCAGAGATCAGGTTTAGGTTATGATAAACCTGTTGACAAGAGACCAATAGATAACTTATTCCCCGACCTTGGAGAAACTAGCACAAAATCCATTGCTCATGAAATCAAATTTGTTCCATCAGTGGATAATCCTAAAACTGAGAATAAGACTTCCATTGCTCCTCCTGTCAATGTAAATAAATAAGTGGATGTCAATAAAACTGTGCTAGGAAAGAAAAAGAAGAACATAGGATATCTAACCAACAAAAAATTAAATTAAAGGTTAGAACACTTATCTGTGGATAAAAAGAAGAAGAAAAACAGGAATGGTAAAATAGGAATTAACAAATTTAACAATTGTGTCTCAATGCCTTATGCTCATAGGAAGACATATCACAAGTGTGGGAACACCAATCACCTTGCAATTAATTGCACTAAACTTCCTGAAAGAGCAATTCTTGTTGGAAACTTCTATCCACCACCTGTATGCATGATGCCACCTCATTGAATGTCTTATCTTTATGGTGGTTACATTAGGCAACCTTCTCTTGCCTACAATGCATATAATAATTGTTATTATGCTTATCCTGATTATAATATGCATGCAAATCCTGATTATAATTATTTTAACATGTACAATTGTGATAATAACAATTATAAAGAAAGAAAAAGATCTCCCGAAAGATCTTGGGATCAAACCTATCTACCTGAGGTAAAGGTAGACACTTCTATATCAGTGAAAAAGGTGTGGAAGTAATTAAATGTTAAAACTGAGCCTGAATGTGTTAAAATAGAACCCAAGTAGGCTTGGGTTCCTAAAAGGTCTAACTAGTTTAAATGTGTCTGCATGGTAAAAAGAAGTTAAAAGCTTGGATCTTGGACAGTGGATGTTCAAGGCAAATGACAAGAGACAAAATCCTGCTAACACACTTTGGGGAGAAGGTTGGCCCAATAGTTTCCTTTGGAGATGACAACAAAGGATATACATTGGGATATGACAGTGCAAACTGGAAATGTCATCATTGAACAAGTAGCACTGGTTGATGGGCTCAAATACAATCTACGTAGCATAAGTCAACTATATGATAGAGGTTACAATGTCAATTTTGAAGATGAAAATGTCTAATAAGTGATAAGAGAACATGAAAAATTATTCTAATTGGAGTAAGGAAAGGTAACCTCTATATAGGCAATTTTGATTTATCCACTGATAGCTCAATTAAATGCTTTTATAGTAAAGCATCAATTGATGAGAGTTGACTATGACACAAGAAGCTTTCTCACTTGAACTTCAAAACAATCAACATTTTGGTGAAGAAAAGAGCTGGTGATAGGAATTACACAGTTAGAATATTCTTAAGATGGATTGTGTGAAGCCTGTCAGAAAGGAAAATAAAAGAAGACATCTTTCAAGATCAAACCAACCACAAGCATCACAATACCAAATCAATTAATGCATATGGATTTATTTACACCAGTCAATGTGATGTCAATATCAAAGACGAGGTATGCATTGGTAATAGTTGATGACTTTACCAGATATTCATGGGCAAAATTTCTGCATACAAAAGATGAAACTCCCCAGATGGTAATAAACCATATCAAGAAGATAGAAACAAAATTTGGATTGAGAGTAAAAGTTCTAAGAAGTGATAATGACACATAATTTAAGAATGCTACAGTTAAGACATTCTGTGTACATAAAGAGATCACTCATACTTACTCTGCTCGAAGAACTCCTCAACAAAGTGGAGTAGCTAAAAGAAAGAATAGAACCCTTATTGAAGCTGCAAGAACTATGCTTGAAGAAGCTCAACTACCTATATATTTTTGGGCTGAAGCCATAAGCACTGCATGCTTTACACATAATAGAACCTTGATCAATAAGGCTCATCGAAAGACAACTTATGAGCTGATGCAGATGAAAATACATTACCAGAAGATAATGTATTAGGGGATAATATAGTACTATTAGAGGATAATGGATCGGTGGATGCTGAGACTGCAGAACATACAAAAGTCACTAATTCAGGGGGAGCTTCAGGTGAAGCTAAGAGCACTATACACCAAGGAGGACGAGGATCTAAATAAGCTTCTTCACCAAGAAGATTTCCTCCACAGATCAAATGGAGAAGAGATCATCCTATGGAGCAATCATAGTAAGTCCAACTGAAGGTGTTAGAACTTGAAGTGCTACTCAAAATGAATGCGTATACCTCAACTTTATTTCACAGAATGTACCTAAAAAGGTTGATGAGACATTACAAGATGTTGATTGGGTGATTGCCATGCATAAGGAGCTCAATCAGTTTTAGAGAAACAAATTTTGAAGACTAGTACCAAGATCAAAAAGTTGATCTATAATTTGTGCCAAATGGGTCTTCAGAAACAAGATATATGAAACTGGTATAGTGACAAGGAATAAGGCTAGACTGGTTGCAAAAGGTTACTCACAAGAAGAAAGAATTGACTATGATGTAACCTTTGTACTAGTAGCATGATTGGAAGCAATTAGGATGTTCCTTGCCAATGCTACTCATGCAAATTTTAAAGTGTATCAAGTGGATGTCAAAAGTGCTTTCCTTAATGGGAAACTTGATGAAGTGGTATATGTTGAATAACCTCCTGGTTTTATTGATACTTTCCTCATCATGTTTACAGGTTAGACAAAGAACTTTATGGACTTAAACAAATAGTTAGGAGCACTAACCTAGAAAAGAAGTAGCTTGCAGACATATCACCAAGCTACTTGTTAAAGCTACCTTCAGCAGGAAGGTAAGTGAGCTACGTATGTTGAATTATGTCCATTAAATGTTAAATTATATGCAAGTTTGATAAAGAGTAGTAGATAATTACCTGTTAATAATTTAACTATAAGTAGATAATTTTTAGCTGCTAAAATGCAATAGTAAATAATTAGCCTCTGACAGTATAACTGATCAGTGGATAATTGTCAGCAGATAATAAGTAGCAGTAGATAATTATCACCTGATGTCCATTAGTGGATAATTATCCGCTGATAAAAGAAGCAAATATTATTATTCGCTGATAGGTATAACCAATTCGTAGATAATATTAGTTTGATGAAGCATCGAAAGATAATTTTACTCTTCGGAGGATAATTATCGACTGATGAATAAAAACAACAGTGGTTAATTTATCTCTTAATGATTTACTCATCGGTGAATAAATACCTGTTGGAAGCAGAAATTGAAATATTATCTACTGATGACTCAACATTGTTAGTGTATAAACTCTTAATTTCTAAGTTAGAGGTAAATTGAGTTTTTTGAAAATCAGTGACCAATCTGCAGGTATATTCTCAACCCTATACTATTTCAATCTCTATTTCTTCTACTTCTGCTACAATGAAGGAGGTTAGTGCTGATCCAACTTCTTCTGCCCAAGTAGCAATATCCTATAAATACAAGTCTATAGCAAAAGACATCTCCTTTATCTCTCAAAAGATAAAGGTTGTAAAAAAAAAAAAACAACCATCAGTGGAAACAGCTGAGGGGGAGGGTGAGCAAGTAAAGGGAGTGATAAGGAATAAAAAGAGAATAGTAAGAACCCTTGGAGACTGCTTAGTAACTTCTTAAAAGGATACTGGGTCTAAAAGGAAAAGGAACATCTCTAGGTGCAACCTCTCAAAAGGCTGTATCTTTTAAAAATAGTCCACCTCCAAGGACACATGTATTTCAGTCTAAAGAGAGCATATCCATAAATACTTTTCAAAGAAAGAAGAAGACACAAGACTTGCTCAATGATCAACCTGTCATTGAGTGCACATACAAGAGTCTTAATTGATGCTTTTCTTTTCTCTATTCAAGAGAAGCATCCAACACTCAATTCTATACTCTTATTGTTTCTTCTTCTCTCTTTGATATTTCCTTAGAAGCAATGTAAACCTCTACCACTTCATCGGTTTCAGATTCTCCAATAGTTCAATCATTGGAGAAACTAATTCTTGCAGCTGAAACACAACAGCTAGTGATTGAAGCACCAGAGGTAACTCTCATCTCGTTAGTGGATAATACAAGTCTTATTTCCAGAATATCCACTGATGTAGAAATCTCTCTAATAATACTTTCATCACCCTCTAGGTCACCCACAACTAATAGGATTAATATATCTTATGAGCTTGAGAGAATAACTAGTGAAAGTTAGGTTTCAAACCTAGAAAAAAGTGAGAAACAGGTCTTAGTGAGACTTCAAAAAATAGAATGTGAGAGGCTGACCTTAGAGAGTCAGACAAAAGGAGAGATAGTGAGCAATGATGAGATTCTTGAAGTAAATAATAGAGAAAATTTCATTTTCTGTAGGTGAATTCTTGAAGACTGTCTCACTTGCTTATACTTCAGCAGCTCAGATATCCTCTGATCCAATTTTTGATCCTACATTAGAGGATACTTAGGGAAGAACTCAACCAAGGGATGCAGCACTCCAAATGCTTTCTGACATGTTTAAGCAAGACTTTGAAGTACTATATGGTCTTCAACAAACATCACAACAAACTGTTAGTACTTACAACAAGAACTGCAGATGAACTTGAAGAGCAAAATGTGGATGCTTGGTTGGATGCAAGATTCACAAACACATTGGATGAGACACTTGTACTACTTTGATTGGACTATATGACCACACTAAGGGTCAAGTGCACTTGAGCTCACTCCACACGCAATACATGAGGCATTGATCAACACTGAGTAGCTCCAATACTTCATGGTCAATGGTTTACATGCTAAACTCAAGAATGTCTAACACCTAAGCTCCAACACCTAATTGCGCACACTAGGTGTTAGATGAAAGTTTTTGCATATATACATGTTTATTGATGCATCTAGTGGCACCTTGAGGATATTAGGTTTGCATGTACATGTGTTAATTGTTGTATATGGCCTAGTTGTATTGGTAGAGTTGTTGGCAAGCCACCTTATCTAATATAAACATGTCATGCATATATGTTATATATGATGAATAAGTGCATGTGTGATCACTTCTTAAACGTGGAATCCTACCACTTATGCAATCATATTATGTGAAGGACTGAGAGCCGCGAAGACCATATTCGGAGTGTATCAATGGGATACATTGCGTATAGGTGTCCAAATTCTTTGTCCTCCGCCCCTCCAATCAATGGATGGTGAAAACTAACAAAAGGAATCAATAAGCGATGGAGCTATGATTCCATGAGTACCGTTTGGCTACGTCTCCTTGAGGGTTGTCAAGTTAAAGTCTAAACGGTACTTTGTGGAACAAGATGGTATATGATAATATGAGAATTACCTACTACAGCAAATCTAGAGATATATCTCAGTATCATCATTACGTGTGGAATAATTGGTACATGGTACATGATATGGAGTATGGTGGCCACATGGATAAGGTTTTAGTATCATTATTGACTATTGACTCGATTTTATTGTAGAGTCCTACTTGCTTGATTGTCATATATGATTGATATAGTACAATTGTTTATTGCCATAGTGTAGTCATGACATCTTATATCCAGTCATTGTTCTATGGCTTCACTATATCTAGGGTCTCATTATAAAACTCATGATAGAGCACTTGCATATCATATATGTTACATTCATTTCATTTATATATGTTGTAGCAATACATTGTAGCACATTACTAGTCATTCACGTATTCATATTATTTTTGCCCCTTTCCCCCCTAATTAGCTTTATAATAAACTTTTTCATTTCCATGCATCATGTAGGTCGAAGACGCTGTGGAGAGGTCCAAGTTCATCTAGCTTGAACAAGGTTTACTTTAGGGTTTTTCTTTGGGAGTTTTGTATCAAGATGGAACATTAGCTAGGGTTCTATTCTTTTTAGTATATTTGTATTTAAAAATGTTTCCTAGAGATTTTACCATGTATATGTATAGTTTTGAAACCGGTTTCCACCTATGCTTTGTATCGGAAGCTTTAAAGCAAGTGTTGGCCTTTATTCCATCTAGTGTGATCGCTATAACAAACCTGTAATTTAAACTTTATAATATTTTCACTGCTTCCTCTAATTATTATCAATGAAGTTTTCTAAAACCAAGGTTTTATTATTATGTTAATCCGACAATGTCTTAATACAAAGGTTTATCTTTGCCTTTTGTAAATCACCCTTGGACCCCTAGTACTAACTATTGGTCCTCAGGTCGGGGTGTGGCATCTCAAGTCCCACAAGCCACTTCTTCATGCCCAAACTAAAGATGGACTTTACACAATGTCAATGTCGTATTCTTCGACATTTTCTGCAAATCGCTTCTCTCTCTGTCACACTGGCATAACCGCTTAGGCCATCCTCATGACCGTGTTCTTCATCAAATCATTTCTAGAAATAATTTAGGTGTGTCTAATAAAGGCCACGTTGTTTTCCCAGCATGTCATATGGGTTAGGCTAGTAGGTTTCTTCTAGTTAACAGTTCCTTTCAAGCTACTAACGTTTTGGAATTAATTATATGTGATGTATGGGGGCCTGCCCCTGTGACTTCATTTAACGGAAACAATTACTATGTTTTGTTTGTTGATTCTTTCACTAAATATTCTTGGATTTATTTGCTTAAGTCACGCCATGAGGTTGCTGCCAAGTTTCTGGTCTTTCAAGCCATGGTTGAACGCCTCTTCGAAACTAAAATTAAATATTTCCAAAGCGATGGTGCTAAGGATTTTTTACCACTAAATCACATTTTCTTAAAAATGGGATTATTCATGGTCTTTCCTGTCCGCACACATCACTCCAAAATGGTGTTGTCGAATCACTTCATCGCCTTGTGGTTGAAACTAGCCAAACTTTATTGGCACACTCCTCCCTTCTGGGTAAGTTTTGGGATTTTGCTTTCGAATCTGCAGTTTATTTGATAAATAGACTCCCATCTCTTGTTCTCGATAATCTTTCTCCCTTTCAGAAAATCTTCTCTAAGCCACCAAATTACAATTTTGTATGTGTTTTTGGTTGTTAATGTTTTCCTTTTTTGCGTCTGTACAATAAAAACAAAATGGAGTTTCTTTCATTACCATGTATTTTCTTAGGCTATAGTTCAACCCATCTTGGGTATATTTGTTTCGAACCAAAAGAGCAAAAGACGTTTGTTGTCAGGTATGTGACGTTTGAGGAAAATACCTTTCCATTTTCCACCACATTATCATCCACTCCATCTTCTTTACTTGTCCCACCTACACCTGCTAGTCATCCTTGGACATCTGTTCCTAATATATCACAACAAAATTATTCCACTATATCTTCTCCAAAGGCCACTCCCTCATCCCACAACGTCTGCTATCAATAATCTCTCTTCTCCAAAACTCAGTTAACCTTCTTCGCTAAATTTTTATTTTCACTATCATCAGGGCTCTCACCTAACTCTGCTCCATGCACACGTTCACTATCTTCAATTTATGACCAACTTCGGTCCATGTCAACTGCTACTCAAACACCTAACTTGGCGATCTGACCCTCACTACCTACTAACAATCTTTATGCTGGCCTCTTACAAGTCTTACCTCCTTCTATCTCTCTTTCAAAGACTTCTTCTCTGGTTTGTCACGACCCCAATCTGACATCTGTACAACCTAAATTTAA
This sequence comes from Centella asiatica, assembly GCA_014636745.2. Taxonomy (NCBI): domain Eukaryota; kingdom Viridiplantae; phylum Streptophyta; class Magnoliopsida; order Apiales; family Apiaceae; genus Centella; species Centella asiatica. Next base: position 51,435,995 of record CM025783.1, read on the forward strand.
TCCATCATATTCTTCTCCTTCTCCAACCAATGACAAATTCAGTAGTGATACTTCTAACCCACAACAGAGCTCTTCTAGCATGCCAGACAAACGTACTCACCCTATGATTTTAAGACATCATACGCAGGCTCACCATGTCTCCACATTTTCTACTGAACCCACATCTTTCTTTGCTACAAATAGCAATCCTCTTTGGCGCCATGCTACGGGTGAAGAGATCACAGATTTACATAAAAACAGGACATGAACCTTTGTACCTAAACGTCTAGGTCTTAACATTGTGGGAAATAAATGGGTATTCCGGATCAAGAAATATTCTAGTGGCACCGTTGCAAGTTACGAAGTGAGACTTGTTGCAAAGGGCTACCATCAGCAACCTGAGATTGATTTCTTTTATACTTTCAGCCCTGTAATTAAGCCAAATAATATTCATTTAAAACTTTCATTGGCAGTCACTCACGGCTGGCCAATTAGGCAATTGGAGGTGCACAATGCCTTTCTGAATGGCTGCTTGACAGAGGAAGTATACATGCAACCGCCGCAAGGCTTTGTGGATCCACAACATCCACCTTACTTTTGTAAACTACACAAGTCTCTCTATGGATTAAAATAGGCACCAAGGGCCCGATTCTTTTGTTTATCTTTATTGACACTCAAAACTCCATTTATAGGGTTTCCATGATCCTCAGAAAAGCCTGCAGAGACAAAGAACACTGGTTAACCTAACGACAGTTTGTCACTGGGGGAAAGCTCTAGGGTGAGAATAAGTAGCCTTCAAAATTAACAGTGAGGGCCTAGGGTTTTATGTGCAAGAAAGCTAGAACAAGGTTAACAGTTCCGTCCCTTGATCATTGAGGGTTGATACTTATTTATACTTACTCAATAGCTGATTATTATAGGAAGCCTAAGTTGATATTGATTAGGTTTCCTTGTCCCCTTAATTATAGGAGATTCAATACACATCTTAAACAGTTATGGAATCGTACATGCAAGCTAACCAACTTGTGGTTTATTTGATGTGCATAAGGGTCATGGTGTGTCATAAGGGTTGTGCGTCAGGGTCGGGGTTAAGCGCTTGGACACATCAAGGGAAGGTAACTAGTCTATAATGACATTTCGTCAGGACATTCTTTTTAGCCCTTGATGATGTGGCATCAAAAAATAGACACCACCCCCTGATGACGTGTGTTCAGAGAGAAATTTTGAAAAATCTTTTAGTATTCTAATTCTCTCTCCTTGAAGACACACCAAACGTTTAACTTCTCTAACAACTGCTAGAGTTTTCTCTCGCTCTTTCTCTTTTATAGAAACCCTGGTTTTTCAAATCGCAAACAGTTTCAATGGTACCAAGCACTGCTCAAAGACTTCTAAGGAATCTAGTGGTTCCACAAACTAATTTTGTGGGCTTTTCTGACATCGATGAGGTAGATGCTTACTTTAAACCTGTGATGCACTATCTACTCAACTCAGAGTATAGCAAAGCCATCTTTACCGATGATGAGATGTCCGGTGAAGCGATATCACAACTCTGGTCAAGCACCAAAATTCATGTACTCTGCAACAAGGCCTGATGTTGTCAAGGGGATCTAGTTCAGAATTTCTTCTGAAAAGGGTAAAATAACTCCCTTCAGAATTAATTCTACACTAGGGTTGCCCATACAGATTTTGTAGAAGTGCATAATGATACTGAACTGCTCAACTTCCTGAGGGAACTGGGCTACAACTCTCCAAACAATGCAGTATTGAAGTTCAAGGACCTCAAGAGGGTGAATGTGAAACGAGAGATTTCTTATCTCTTTGATACAATCACAAAGGTGTTTTCAGGTAAGTCTTCTAACTTTGAGGTAATAACATCTTTAACTTATTAAAAACGTACATATAAATATAGGAAAATTAATTTTTGATGAGCTTGTAAATAAATTGGATAGTAATACTTCTAGGAAATCAGAAGTTTACTATGTCAAATTTTTGTCTATGATTATTAAAGATCAATGCCCTAACTTTACTTTTGAGAATGACATAGCTATATAGAGTTATACGCAAACAAAGAAATTGTTCATAGTTATAATAAGAAAATCTTATACAGAAGAACCGTTTGTAATTCCATCCCATATAGAACAGGTAATCTCTACTCACCCTACTCTTTCTCAACCTCCTATTTCTTCTACTTCAACTACGATGGCTAAGATAACTATCACTTCTCAGCCTACCCAAGTAGTATTACCAATTTCTTCACAACAACTCTCACTAGATCAATCTTTAGTCTCCCGAAAGACTAAGGGTAACAAAAGAAAACCCTCTGAAGTAACCTTATCAATCAAGGGGGAGCAAGGAGAGAAAGTGATTGGCTTGAGGAGAACAAAGAAGAAGAGGACAACCATGAGTGTTGACCCAAAACTAAACCAGACAGTATCCTCCCAAAAGGATACTGACCTTAATAAGGAATCAAACACATCACTAATTGTCTCCTCCCAAAATGATTCAATTATTGAACAAAGTCCCCAACCAAGGACACAGTTGAGTGACGCACATACATTAACCATAGCCCCTGATGAAACTCGCATCAGGGTCTTTGAGAGCCACTTGCAGATATCTTACACAGTGAGTGCACACACAACTTCTTTCGATGAATCACCTCCTCACTTTGTGATTCAACCAACAATACTCCCTTCTATACCTCTCCCTTCTTTTTCCTTACCTCAAATTTCTTCAGATGTCATGATAAACACTAAGTGTTATGACATCAGATCCTCCAATTTCTCACTTTATCGAGGAGCAATTCTTAGTGACACAGTGATTGACAATCAAGACTCTCAAATGATTGATTCCTTTTTAAATGATTCAATCATTAATGATCATACAGGGGACATAAATACACCTGTATATACTACTACAATAAGTATTTATATACCCCCAATTGAACATACACATTTTTCCTCCTCCCCTATACTTCTCTCATCTGTGGACACTATAGCAATAGATACATTACTACAATTGTCCACAGTTGATGAAAACGCAGCCCAAATAAGACAATTTTGAGTGAGGCTAAGAAAATACTTAGTGAGGAGAGGCAAGGTTAACCCATTTAGAAGACCTGGCACAATGAAAGCAAGAGAACACTGCCTTAGAAGGCAATGAAAAAGGAGAGGAAAAGAGTGATGCTTTAGAAGGCATAGAAAAAGGAGAGTCTGAGAGAGATAAGGATGAGATCCTTCTAAATAAAGAATATAGAGAAAATTTTGATACTGTACATACACCATCCTCTTCAAGTAGTGATAAAGATGACACTCCTATGGATGATTTTGGACCAATACTATCAGATGAACCAGATGTCAGATACTGTAAAACTGTTAAAGCAGGAGCTCTCACGTACCACAAAGATTGAGGAAACCAGAGCTTATGATGGGAATACAAAAGTTGTAAGGGATGTTCCCCCAGTTAAAGGATTCAAAAATTATCTGAAGATGATCACAAACCCCATGAGTGCGGAAAAAATTCAAAAGGGGAGATTGTCACCTTTTTCTAGTTACAACTTGTTGCAGCCAACTTGTAAGAGATTGGATCTGTCTTTGAAGCTCTAGAATCAAGTGCAAATGTCAACATTGTCAACTTCAGAAGACTTCTTCAAAAGGAGTTGGAGCAACTAAAGGCAGGATGGGAAGATAACAAACTCAGGATTCCATATCAAAATCCAGATCAGAGAAGACAAGGCCTTGGGAGTGACACTCAACCAATTGAATCAAGTTATCCATTGCCCTTCGTTTCTGCTCAACAACAGAAGGATCCTGAAGTCTGAATTGTAGATACTGTAAACAATTTTGTTAAAACTTGTACATAGTTATTCTTTGTAACTATACAAATATATTTATTTTTTAATGTCTATAGTTTTGAGTTTTGACATCATCATTAGTACATTAGTTAGATTTATGGTTATCAAACTGATAAACATGAATAGGGGGAGATTGTTAGATATAAATGTTGATGATGATAATTTTATTTTAAAGGAATAAATGTGCATCTATAAATACTCAAGGTATTCTACAAAACTTAGTATAATTGCACGAGTTTTGCATCCACTAGTGGACAACCCAGTCATCAGGGGATGGACTAAACTGCACTAGGAAAGTCATCAGTGAATACTTCAAAAGGACTTGATAGTGTCAGAGGATGACTGTTGTTACATAAGCATTCAAGTATTCTACACAATCAAACACCTCAGCAAAAACCAACAAAGTATCAATGATTAAGAGTGCAAGTATTTTAATAAGGCATTAGTGAAAAACCCATTAAGGGAACCCATCAAGGGAAACCTAATATACTGTGTCAGAGGATGACCTCGTTAGGGGGAACCCGTCAGGGGATGAACCCAAAGGACCAACCCATCAGGGGAAACCGTCAAGGGAAGTTCAAACACTACGTCAGTGAATGTCATCAGTGGATACAAGAAGGTCTTAACATCAGTGGATACAAGAAGGTCTTAACATCAGTGGATACAAGAAGGTCTTAACATCAGTGGATACAAGAAGGTCTTAACATCAGTGGATACAAGAAGGTCTTAACATCAGTGGATAGTGAAGCACTGATTGAGTCTCCATCAGGGGATCTAGAAGCACTGATCAAGTCAACATCAGGGTTTGTCTTCAGTGAATGGTTATGACCTAGTCCACTCGTCATCAGAGCTTACAAGCAAATCATTGATACTTGGCACAAAAGCAAGGGGTATAACTAAGAAGATAGTGATGGATCCAAAAATCCCATACTGGACTTCGGGCACCGTCAATAATTGACAATAGAACAAAAATACATCCAAGCATACATAACATTAAATTAGATGAATAAATATGAATCTTTATTACATGTCCAAAATAAATGAATGTTTGACAGCGGAAGTCTATAAGGGGCCCACACAGGCCTTACAATCTAAACCTTTCTATAACATCCTCACATTTCACTATTCCCTTGAATATCGTCCATAATAGGACGATCATGAAGCGTTCGTCATGTCATTCTCGCCTTGCCTTTGTCAGACGATTCGGCCTTCTCGCCATAACCTGTAAAACATTGGATAATAGTACCATGAGCGATTTATGCTCGCAAGTATATAAACAAGTATTGGGTATACTTGAAAGAGAGGTAATTTAGTGAGCGTAAGTGTTTATGAGGTATGACAGAAACAAAGTCAACACCTCTTAATATCTTGAAAAAAATGGATTCTAAAGTCCCTAAGTGATAACGAGGGGTTTGACCCTTTACTTAGAAGAATAAAGAATACCTTCACATGTGCCTTATAACCATGTCTGTTTGGCGCACATGCCCTTAGGAACTCATATCAAACAGTTTATCAGCTGTCCAGCCTGACCACCGTCTAACTTCATCATAATGACATACATAGTCGACTGCAGAAACTTTTGTCTGCGAGGGTCCGGTTACTGATGCCTTGGTTCCCATTCCCTATAAATCTTAGGCCCGAGATGCCAGGCAGATGCATCTCACTAACCTTTAGTTACCCACACGGATATACTTTACAAGTATAGGGTGAATAATAAGATTTCTACATCCATATAGGATTTTCTTTGGCGTGTTAGCAGAATTTAAATGGCTAACAACCGCCCAAAGAGCATTTGATTCAAATACAACATTTTTTACGTACATCGGATCAAGGGATCGTACGTTAATTAACATTGAAGAAATTAAATCATGAATATTGACATGCAAAAATCTTGAATACATTACGTATATTGAAAGAATGATCATACGTATTAATTGAAAGAAAGTAGAGTGAGTATATACTTGCCTCAAGTCCTTAGTGATAATTTAACACTTGCGTAAAAATGATTCTGTAAAACATTTACATGAAATAACGTGAGGAATCTCAACTTAAATACACATGCGGATGCACATGTGAAGTGTTTATGAAAGTCTCAAGTCCGTGATTAACTAATTGAGTCGCCATTCGTTGAATTAAGATTCGGTTGGAACCGAATCGGAGTCCGAGAGATTTGTGGACGTGATAAAATGTCGATCATAGGCTCGCGATAATTTAAATTTAATTATTAGAGGCTTTAGATTAATTAATTAACATTAATTAATTAGTTTTATTAATCATTTAACATTTATTAAAATTTGTTCCTTAATTATTGTTTAATTTTTTTAATTAAACAATAATCATTTCTTAAACAAAAACTTATTCATAAAAGATTTATAAGTCTTTTATCAATTATTAAATATTTATTCTTAAATTATTATTTAATTGCTTTAATTAAATAATAATTATCGATCATTGAAGTAATTTATTTCTTAATTACTTTTGAATTAAATGATTTATTGATTGTTTAATAACCATGTAAAATTTATTTATTAATTATTATTTAATTATTTTAATTAAATAATAATTGGTCTTGAATTCTTAATTTAATTAATCAAGAATTATTCCTCAATTAATCTTAGCTTGAATGATTTATTTAATCATTTAATAAAATTTTAGAGTTTATTCCTTAATTATTATTTAATTGTTTTAATTAAATAATAATTATTTATGAATTAATGACTCATCACTTAATTGTGGTAATTAAGAGACCCTAACATCAAAATTTATTCTTATTTTTAAATCATAAAATTTTAATCATGTAAAGGTTTATTTACTTGTTAAAATAATTATTCAAAAGTCATTTATTGAAAAAAATAATTAAAATGTATAATTATTTTGATTTATTTTATTTTATTTTTAAATTTGGATTGGGCCAAAAAAATAAATAAATTGGACTGGGCCAGATCCGGGTCGGATCGGGTCAACAGTGGGTTGGACCGGGTCAAACCGTGGGTCAAACGCAGGTCAGATCGGTCGGGTCATGGGCGGGTCAGAACTGGATCAGTTCGACCCGACCCGTCTTCTTCTTCTTCTTCTTCCCCTGCAGAACAGAAACCCTAGCGCCGCCGGCGCCGTTTGGCAGTCGCGGCCACTGGGCTTCCAAACACACACACATGCACGACTTTTGACGGTGAGGCCCTTGCCGTGACAAACATCATAGGCAACTATCCCACTCCCCGTCACGCCGTCGCCTGAAATGGACGGAAACAAGCTCGCACAGGTCGCCCTAGGTAGAAACCTCCATTAACGTTGGCGAGACCTTCGGGTCGAGCTGTTTATGGCCCTCCCGAGGTCATTTCCATCACTTCGAGCCATCAAAGCAAAGTTGACAACCTCCTCCTCGAAGTCACTGTCAATCCAATCCTTGCCTTCCATGATCAAGGCTTTGCTCTTAGGCTTGAATTTCTTTTCAGCAAAGTTCCCCTTCTTCCTTGATCTCTCTTCCTTAGGTCCATCAGTAGACCTAGGCTTCTCGCACTCATCGGCAAAGTGCCCTTACCCATCACAATTGTAGCATCGAATCTTCTTCTTGTCGAAGGTCACAGTTTGACCTTCTCTCTTTGGGTTAGGCTTCCTAGAGAACTTTCTCCCTTTCCTTCCAGCCTTGAATTTCTTGAACTGCTTGACCATAAATGCCATGAACTCCTCCATGTCATCATCAGAGTCCAATTTTTCTTCATTATCAGTCGAACTGGTGTTGGAATCTTCGTTCTCTAGCTTCTCTTGAAACTTATTTGTCTCAACCATCAACGCAGCTCCTTTGTCCCTGCCATGCATGCGATGACGCTGCTCTACTTCAAGTTCATATGTCTTGAGGTTGCCGTAGAGTCTATCCAGTGTGAGGACTTCCATATCATGAGCCTCCCTAACTGCAGTAGTCTTTGGATCCCAGCTAGGAGGGAGGGCTCTCATGAACTTGGTATTGACATCTTCATTATCATATGTCTTACCAAGTATGGTCAAGTCATTAAGCAAAGAATTGAACCTGTCATAGATTGACGTGATTGGTTCATTAGGCTTTGCTTGAAAGAACTCATATTGTTGAGTCAACAGTGAACGCCTGTTCTTCCTGACTTAATCAGTCCCCTCACATAGGACCTTGATGGTGTCCCAGACTTGTTTAGATGTCGTGCAATTGATGATGCTATTGAACATATGTTTGTCTATTCCATTGTAAAGTATGTTCATCACTTTAGCATCTTTCAACACTTGTAACTTGTCCTCGTTGGTATACTCATTCTCTGAGGCAAGTTCTAAGTGTTCAGCAACCACAGATCCATCAACAGTTTTTGCAGGAACAAATTTCCTAGGTAGATATGGACCCTTCTCAATCCTAGCCATGTAGTCAGGATCGTTTGCTTTCAAGTGTATGATCATCTTTTGTTTCCACATAGGATATTCATCCCTCTTCAGAATAGGGATCCTGGTTCCACCATCACGTCCTCCAGTATACATCATCATGCTTGAGCTGCTTGATTCGTCGTTGTTGGCCATCTCAGAATCTTGTTAATTGAGTATTTTCAATTAAAGGCTCTGATACCAATTGTTTTCCCAGTGAGATGACCTAGAACTTGTAGAAGGGGGGTAGAATACAAGTTCTTTGAATTCTTTTCAATTGACTGTTCTTTAAGAAATTAAACTTTTCTGCGGAATATAAAGAACACAATTAAAACTCTATAAACAATTGTCTTTATTTGATTTAACAATTGATTACAAGTTTTCTAACAATCAAAACAAGCTTTGATCGTCAGCTTCTATTCTGTATGTTGAGAGAATACAACTCTATGAAAATTCTCTTCTTTTTTTTTTGTATTCCAATTCTGTAATTTATAATTACAGCTTCTAAAAACTAAGTTACCAAAAACCTAGTTTCCTAATTCAAATCAAATACAAACTTTCCAATTGAAAGGATCCTAACAAGTTTCCTTGTCAGCTACGTCTTCATTCAGGTCTACGTGTGCATGGAAGACTTTCCTTCTTTGATTTGAACTCTAATTCCATCAGTGATTAAGTCCTCGACTAGTCTCCGATGGCTTCTTTAATTAGTCCCCGATCACTTCGAGTAATCTCTGATGCTTTGGCTTTAGTCGTTGGTGACGTCAACATTAGTCTCTGACTCTTTAGTTCCAATCCCCGGTGACGTAAGCTTTAATCTCCGATGACCAATCCTTCAATCTCTGATGAACAAAACTTTAATCTCCGATGAAGGATTCTTCAATCTCCGATGGGCAAAGTCCAATCTCTGATGAACAGAAACTTAGTCTCTGGTGGACTTTTCCCTTAGTCTCCGACAAGCCAAATTCAATCTCCGAAGGACTAATAAATTTAAAACAACTTGTTGAACAACCTCAGCAAGTATTCCAGCAGTACATACAAATGAAATGAATCTATCTCTTAATTATAATGACTAATTTACAAACAAGAGATACTACTGCTAGCTACAATACTAAAGTGTTACAAACCAACACTTTTCTGTACATTTGTATTCTTAAGTATTCTAAGAACAATCATCATCAAATGTTTATAAAACCTAACAATAAGAATATCATATTCGTTTCTATTTATCGCCAGTGGACGTGCGCGCATCGATTAGCGTGATTTGAGCGTAAATTAAATCGTAGAATTTATCAATCATTGAAAAATAAATGAAAATTTCATAAATAACGAATTTAATATTCGTACATTTTATTTGAATTTTTGGTTTCTCACAAAGATATTTTTTGAAGATTGGTTATCGAGTAACAACTCTCAAGCAATAAATGCATGAAGATCAGGGGATGAAAAAGAAGCAACACTAGCCAATAACAGTCTGACACATTACTCCGAAAGGACAATGATGTGATATATTGTGGCTATGTTGAAAAAGCAGCATGTCTAGCGCGTAGATTCTACAACTGATCTGCTATATATATAGAAAGAGTTGTTAAACAAAACAACTAAGAAGCCACAACACTTACACATTAGAATGAAGCTTTGTAATAGATCTAGAGAGATATATTTAAAGAGAAATTTGTAGCTAGTGTGTGAGAAAAAAGAAGCTATAATTTATTACAGAATTGTAGTTGTTAATCACTTTGTGATTAAACAAATTTCTAGAAAAACACCAAGTTATAATACAACTATTTTAACTTGAATGCTTATGTATTCATTTTAATTTTAGTAAAGTTTTTCTGATCCTTGTAGTTATTCCAGTCATTGTGATTAAGTTTTAAAGAGCGAAAAATTTGTAGTGTTTGTATTCAACCCCCGTTCTACACACACTTGAGTTTATCCAGTTCTAACAAGATGCCACGAAGATATTTCACATTCCAACACCTATTGAGGTGATAATGGATGAGAGAGTGGAGCTAGTCTAGTCTCAAGAGAAAAAATTGGTAGAAGATGGTACACTCTATGCATAATAACTTCAAAAAAAAGAGGAGATGGAAGGAAAAAAAAGAAGATAGTTGCAGCAGCAAAAAAATTTAGAGCAAAGAGAGCTGTATAAACAAAAAGGAGAAAAGATTAAACAAGTTGAAAATGATGATTAAAGTATCACAAGATCATAAGCAGGTACTTAGTTTACCAGAGAAAGTAGCTGAAATTATGTTAAGGTTAAACACTGATGATGATGGTTTAGTAATAAGTTGTGCAAATTGTATATAATTGAGGTGTTGTATAAACTTTGAGATAAGCACAAGTTTTGCATCCGCTGATGATAATAATATCCATCAGTGGATGATTTAGTTCTTCACAAGACAAGTCAGAAAATGAAACATTTGAAGGGCTTGGCTTCGTGGAGAAGAATGTCTGATGTTACTTAAACAGTCAAAGTATTCTGCACATCAGATATTCTAAAAAAGAGTTACGTTGATTTCATACCATCAGGGGAACCCATCAGGGGGAGCTCGTCAGGAGAACCCGTCAGGGGGAGCTCGTCAGGGGAACCAGTCAGGGGGAACCCGTCAGGGGAACCAGTCAGGGGAACCTATCAGGGGATGACAAAGGCAGACCAACCCATCAGGGGGACAATTCAAGATATGTCAGTGTCAGGCCAATTCATCAAGGTAACCTATCGGGGGGGATTGGTCAAACATGACATCAGTGGAAGCCATGAATGTATGCAGTCAGTCATAACCATCAGGATCAAGAAGCACTGAGTAAATCTCAAGTGAAGAACGAAGCCCTGATCCAATCAATATGCATCAGAGGGTCCAGAAGCACTGATCAAGATCCATCAGGGTTGACCATCAGTGGATCGTTATGACAGCATACATCCGTCATCAGCATATACACGAAAATCAATGTAACTTGAACAGAAGCAAGAGATATCAACTGGAAAGATATTTCTTGAAGTCTGTATCCTTCCAATGAGAACTCTTGCGCATTAAATGCATACAGATCAGGGGAAGAAAAAGAAACAACAAAGCATGCATCAGTCTGACACATTAGGCAGTGATGTGACATACTTGTGGCTAAGTTGAAAAAGGCAGCACGTCTCAAGCACGTGATTTTCAACCACTAATCTACATATATAAAGAAGGAGTTTTCATTGATGAGAAAAGAGACAAATAGAAGCACACAAACACTAGGAAGCTCTGTAATATTTCTTGATGGATTTATTGTCAGAGAGAAATCTTTGTAGCTAGTGAGTGTGAGAAGCTGTGAATTTTATTCACAGAAATTGTAGCTGTAATTCACATTTGTGATATTACAGATTTCCAGAAAAACACCAAGTTATAATACAACTATTTTAACTTGAATCTGAGTGTTGTTATTTCACTGTTTTTCTGTTTTCTTGCTATTTCTGGAAGGAGCTATCGAAGTTCAACAGAGCGAAAAAGTTTTAAGTGTTTGTATTCATCCCTCCCTTCTACAAACACTTGAGCTTATTTTGCTCTAACAATTGGTATCAGAGCCACTTAGCAGATTACACGTGCTAACAACGATCGACATCATGGCTAGCAAATCCGGAAATAGTAAAGTCCCCATTCTGGAAAGGGACAAATACTTCTTCTGGAGACAAAGAATGTTAGTTCATCTCCGAGCAATCGATGATGAATATCTGCAGATTCTAGAAGAAGGTCCTCACATCCCAAAGAAGCTCGTTCCTCAAGAAGTCATAGATGGTATTACTCGTCTAGAGAAATTAGTACCAAAAACAAATGAAGAGATGACTACAGAGGAAAGAGAAAAGGTAAAGAAAGACCTAAAAATTACAGGTATTCTTTACAATGGCTTAGATGATGATATGCTTAATAGCATAATGAACTTGACAACATCTAAGTCCATATGGGATACTATTCGTATCCTGTGTGATGGTATTGAGGAAGTGAGGGAGAATAACTCACGATGAAAAATGGTGAATCGTTGACTGAGATGTTTGACAGGTTTAACAGGTTGGTGAATGATCTGAGGATGTATGGGAAAGTGTATGCCAACAAAGACATTAACAGAAAATTTATGAGGGCATTACCTATCTCATGGGATCCAAAGACAACAGCTATCAGGCAGTCCAAGGACATGAATCTCCTAGACTTGGACAGTCTCTATGGTACTCTCAAGACATATGAACTAGAGGTTCAACAAAGATCAGAAATGTCAGGAAATACTAGGAAACTAAAATCTGTAGTACTGATGGCTGCCACGAAGAACCAACCAGAAACAAGGCCAAGTGTCTTGATGAAGCAGTATCTAGGAGATGCTGAGATGAGTGAAAGTGGGGAGGAAAACAAAGCTAACTCCAAGGAGGATGAGTACACTCCAGAAGAGTTAGAGGAGCTGGATGAAACCATGGCCTTTCTTGCTAAAAGATTCTCCAAGCTGAAATTTCGAAAGCCTGCAGGATCTAAAAGATTCTCAGCAAGGAAATCAAGTAGCACAAGTAACTTTATTAATAAATCAAGGATAAAGTGCTACAAATGCAATGAGATGGGTCACTTTGCCAATGAATGCAGCAAAGCTCTGAAGGAGGGTGAATCCAGAAATAAAGAAGCTGTTGTGGATTATAAAAAGAAATACTTTGACCTTCTAAATGCCAACAAGAAGGGAAAAGCATACATAGCAGAGGGAAAGGACTAGGCTGACTCTGATGAAGAAGAAAATGAAGAGTATGTCAACCTAGCCCTAATGGCCTCAACCACTGACAGAAGCAGCTCTTAGAATTGACAGAAAGAATTCATCAGGAAGCTGTCAATCTCTAAGAGATACATCACAACTAGAAGTTGTTGTGCACAAATTCTATAGATGAAGAATCAGCTGATGGATTATGGCCTGAACTATACCAAGATTCCAATAAGGTGTGATAACACAAGTGCCATTGTCATTGCTGAAAATCCAGTACAACATTCCAGAACCAAGCATATAGATATCAGATATCATTTTATCAGGGAACATGTCATGAATGGAAATATTGAACTACAATTTGTACCGTCCAACAAGCAGCTGGCAGATATATTCACCAAAGCTCTTGATGAAGCCACTTTCTCAAAACTTGTGGGAGAGCTGGGCATGGTGAATTATTTGTGAAGACCCCGATTTGTAAATAAATTTCGTGATGAAATCTAATTATTTTGCTTATTATTTTTTCTTTTTTTTTATTATTATGAAAATTATTTTCTTATAAGTTGTGAATATTGAAATTATTTTCTTATTATGAAAAATTTATCTGCAATGTGATGTCCAAAAGATTTATTTTCTAAATGATTTTGTAAAGCTTATGAGGATTATAAGTTGTTCTACCTTTAAAGGAGTGTTTTGGCATGAATGCTTCGGGTAGCTACAGTACCCGTTTTTTTTAAAATACTCCACTGATGGGGGGAGGGAACAGCAGCATTAAATGCTCATCATCCCTACCATTACCCTAGAGTCAGCTATGAAAGATGACCGAAGGACACAGCAGCCATTTCAATCACTCTCTCCTTCTTCAGTCATTTCCTTTCTTTTCATAACCAACAGCTGAGATCAAGTTGATCCTACGGTTCTTGTTGTTCAACCAAGTGATATATATACACATCACGCTGTTGTAACCCTGATTCTACCTTTCTAAACTTCCATCAAACTTAAATATAATTTTCGAGACAGCAGTTCTTCTTGAAGGATAAACCGAAGCATTTATTTTCTTCCTACAGTAAGGAGGTAAGAGCATCTTATTTAAGTCTTGCTAAATTTCTTGCGTCTCTGCTCTACCTACCACCTTTAATACCATGTTCATTTATTCTCAAAAGTATGACTTAATGCATATTCTAACGATCGGAGTAAATGTCATTTATTTCAAGTTGTCTAGTTGGGTGTAGTGTTGTTGACAACCACCTGATGGACAAACCTTTAACTACCAAACATTCTGTTGACAGTAGTCGCAACCCCATGCTTGAATATTCTTTAACCTGATTTTCTTTACCCTAAACCGTGTTTAGGATGGCATGCAGACCAAAAGAAATGTTATGTATCACTGAGAGAATGATGAGTTTCGACCTAAGTGTGGATATGGTTGAGGGCACCACACATGGAGGAATAAGGAAGACGACCCTGTATCTGAGGCAGACTTTAACTTAGTCTCTGACGAGTATGAGTTAATCCCTGATGAGTTAATCCCCGATTAATCCCTGATGAGTTAATCCCCGATTAATCCCTGATGAGTTAATCCCTGATGAGTTAATCCCTGATGAGTTAATCCCTGATGAGTTAATCCCCGATTAATCCCTGATGAGTTAATCCCTGATGAGTTAATCCCTGATGGTTTGATAATCCCCGATGGGTTGATAATCCCCGATGGGTTGATAATCCCCGATGGGTTGATAATCCCCGATGGGTTGATAATCCCCGATGGGGTGATAATCC
>CM025783.1:51453188-51530028 GCA_014636745.2 Centella asiatica
TTAAGTGGAAGATATTTTGTACTTGTTTTGAACTTGGCTGGGTAGTAGCATTTATCGCAAAAGTATGATGCCCAGATGATGTATTTTGGCTTAAGACAAGCATAAGAAATGTTTGAGGACAATGCTTATGGCAGCCTCCTATGTACATGAATGATAATGTTTTGAGCTATCAAATGATTGTGTGATGTTTATGCTCTTCATTTTGTCAAGTTTTAAATTGTTAAACCTTATGAGGAATGGAATGTTTTGAGGAGGATGTTTAACTCTTTATGTATATTTTTAGATTATGGCCAGAGGAAGGAGACCAGGAAGGGCTGGGAGAAGGAATCTACATAACAACGTGTCAAGGTCTGAAAATGTGGCGCGTTTAGAAAGAGAAAACCAAGCTGAAAATCTTGATGATGTTGTCATTGAAGACGACAGTTCGGAGGAAGTGATGGGGATGAACCGCAATCCCCCACGTGTTTCACCACCCACCCTGGTTAATGACAATATTTCCGCTAACAACAATGCTGCGGGAAATGCGAATGATAACCCCTTGGCTCAATTTCTTCAGATTATTCGTGAGGCCGTGACCGCAAACCAACCACCCCCACCTCAACCACCAAAACCTACTGCTCGTGGTTCGTGTATCCGAGAGTTCATTGGCATCAACCCTCCGACCTTTGACGGAAAGGGAGGACCTACAGCAGCACAATATTGGTTGGAAGAGATTGAGAAAGCCTTTGATTTAGTAGATGTGCCAGAAGATTGTAAGACAAAGTATGCCGCTTTCATGTTAAAAGAGGAAGCCAATAATTGGTGGAAAGGTGCAAAGACAATGGAGCTTACAAAAAGGGAAACTGCAAGGAACCCTGACGCAGTGATAACCTGGGAACTGTTTACCCAGAAGTTCAGGGAGAAATTTTACCCTCCTAGTGTCTCTAATGCTATGGAACTAAGATTCCTAAATTTGAAGCAAGGGACCATGACGGTGGACGAATATGAAGCAAAGTTTACTGAACTGATGAGATATGCTCCTCATCAGGTGAGCGATGAAGGAAGGAAAGCTCGAAGGTTCGAGCAAGGATTGAATCCCTGGATTCTGAGACAGGTGGCAATTTTCCAGCTGGAAACTTTTGATGCGGTTGTAGAAAAAGCAAGAATAGCAGAATGGAGTAATAAGGCAGTACATGAGTACAGCCGAGAAAATAAGAAGGAAGAGAAGAGAAGAAGAAACGATAAGGGAGTCCACCAAAACCTTGGTGGTGTGATTGTGAAGAAGGAAGAAGGGAGCGACGATATTAGCGGTCTGACTGCTAGTAGGAAGAGGAAGTGGAAGGAGCAACCATCTAGTATCATTGCAAGGACGGTTGTATGTGCAAAGTGTGGGAAGAATCATGGCTCAACTCCATGCCTGAAGGGAAAGGACGTTTGCTTCAGATGTCACCAACCAGGACACTTCTCCTCAAACTGCCCAACATTAAATTCAGTTACGGCTCCGCTCCAAAGAAGATCACAACAACAGCCTCAGCAAATTAACAAACCACTTGCTATGGTACGGACATGTTTTACATGCGGAGCAGAAGGGCATATTTCTCCTAATTGCCCCCAGAAGAATGGTGGCAGGCCAGTGCTGACAGGAGCCAACACCGTGCCCATCCGGCCACAAGCAAGGACTTACAATATGACGGTGCAAGATGCTGTGGCTTCTGATGATGTTGTGTCAGGTACACTTCTAGTAAACTCCATACCTGCACATGTGTTAGTTGATTCGGGTGCTACCCGTAGTTTTGTTTCTGAGCGGTTAGCTAAAAGCATGCCAGTCTTGCCTGAGCTTTTACCTAATCCTTTAGAGGTAGTCGTTGCTAATCGCGAAATAGTAAATATTTCTCATGTCTACCGTAACTGTACCTTAAAGATAGATCAACAAGAATTCCTTGCTGACCTTATTCCCTTTCCTTTGGGAGAATTTGACGTAATTTTGGGAATGGACTGGTTGTTTAAGTATCAAGCCAACATTGATTGTAAGAAAAAGAGAGTAGCCTTACGCTCTCCCCAGAAGGCAAAGGTTTGGTTTCATGGCACTAAGATGGTGAAGTCATCGCCATTCTTGACTATGATGCAAGCGCAGAAGCTGGTTCGCAAAGGTTGCGAAGCTTTCTTGGTTTATGTGCATGATACCGATGGAAATGAATCTAAGCTTGAGGATGTCCCTGTTGTAAGGGAGTTTGCGGATGTATTTCCAGAAGAGTTGCCGGGGTTACCTCCAGATAGAGAAATGGATTTTGAAATCAACCTAATCCCCGGTACCGTACCAATTTCCAAGGCTCCTTACCGCATGGCACCCTCTGAACTAAAAGAACTAATGAAACAGTTGCAAGAACTTTTGGACCGGGGGTTGATCAGACCGAGTGTTTCGCCATGGGGTCGTCACATTATTCGTCAGGGTCAGGGTCAAATTCCTAAGTTCTGGTATTTCTAACTCATTTCATAAGTTTCTGATAAAAACAATTGATATGTGATTATATATGTTTGGTTTATGTAAATATGTAAATATATACTTGTACATACTATAATTTTGTTTGTTTGGTGTTTTTCTTTTTGAACTGATGCATCAGGGTCAGGGCCTCCAATAGGACGCATCAGGGTCAGGGTGTCCGACTCGTACGTCAGGGTCAGGGTGTCCGACTCGTACGTCAGGGTCAGGGTGTCCGACTCGTACGTCAGGGTCAGGGTGTCCGACTCGTACGTCAGGGTTAGGGTGTCCGACTTGCACGTCAGGGTCAGGGTGTCCGACTCACGCGTCAGGGTGAGGAAGTCCGTCTTATGCATCAGGGTCAGGGTATGTAAATATGGTAAACTTCAGGGTAAGTTTAAATGTTTTAACCGCTTCGGGAATCACGCTCAGTTAAGTAATGACAACTCATCATTAAGCTCTTATCTCACTGATGATGTGTCATCACTGAAACTGAACTGACACCCTGATAGCGTGTTTAAAGGAGCAGTTTTCAAACATCAATAGGCGGGTATTAATACTCTATCTCTCCTACTTGTTAAAACTCCTTAACACATTTAATCTTTTTCTGATATTTGCTCGAGTTTTTGTTTCTCTTTCTCTCTCTCTCTTTTTTCGCAGAAACCCTAGTTCTTCAAAGCTATCAAGCATCAATGGAACGCCAAGAAATTCTAAGGAACCTGACAGTCCCACCTACAAACTATGTGGGCTTCTCTGATATTAACGAGGTAAATGACTGCTTTAAACCTATGATGAATTATCTACTCACTTCTGAGTATAAGAAAGCAATCTTTACCGATGACGAAATATCGGGGGAGGCATTGTCTCAACTTTGGACAAGCGCCAAGTTCATGTACTCCACCACACGCACTGATGTGGTCAAGGGAATCTCATTCAGAGTTTCTTCTGAGAAAGGGAAAATAACCCCATCCAGAATTAACTCTGCTTTAGGATTACCTAATCAAGACCTGGTGGAAGTACCCAGTGATGCGGAACTCCTGGATTTCTTGAGGGAACTGGGCTATAACGCTGCTCCCAACGCAGTGTTAAAATTCAAGGACCTCAAGAGGGTGAACGTGAAGAGAGAGATTTCTTACCTTTTCGACACCATCACTAAGGTGTTCTCAGGTAAGTGTTCTAACTTTGAAGTCATTACTTCTTTAACTTTAAAAATAGCATACGCAATAATCAAAAATGTAAATATAAATATAGGTAAAATAATTTTTGATGACCTTGTAAATAAATTAGGTAATTTTTATAATAGGAAAACTGAAGTATACTATTCTAGAATTTTGTTTATGATTATTAAATATCAGATTTTTAACTTTTCTTTTGAGAATGATATAGCTGTACAGATATACAAGCAAACAAAGAAATTGTTTGCAGAAATAATAAAGAAGTCCTATACAGCCGAACCATTTGCACTTCCACAGCACATGGTACAGGTAGTAAATTCTTCTCCTTCCACTTCTCACACTGTACATTCTTCACCTTCATCTACTACGGTAGAGAATTCAAACACCTCTCTGCCTAACCAAGTAGAACAACCAATTTCTTCACAACCACTCTCAACAACCCAACCCACAGTCTCCCAAAAGACTATTGGGATTAAAAGAAAATCCAGTGAAGTTACCACAATAACTGAGTGGGAGCAAGAAGAGAGAGTGATTGGCTATAAGAGGAGATTGAACAAGAAGAAGGGAGCCACGAGTGTTACCCAAAAGCCTGACCTGGCAGTATCCTCTCAAAAGGATGCTGCTTTTGATAAGGAATTAAACATATTTCTAACTAGTTCCTCTCAAAAGGAATTAGTTATTGAAAATAGTCCTCAACCAAGGACACAGATGAGTGAGGCACATACACTGACCATAGACACTGATGAACCTACCATCAGGGTCTCTGAGAGCCACTTGCAGATATCCTCCACAGTGAGTGCACACACCACTCAAGATGTTGTAGCTCAGAAGCTTCTCGATAAGATCCACATGAGTCATAAGCATTCTTCTACAGCATCTTTTGATGAATCACCTCCTCGGTCAGTGATTCAGCCAACACTCCCATCTACACCACTTCCTTCTTTCTCTGTTCCTCAAATTTCTTCAGATATAATGACACAAACATTAAGTGTCATACAATCAGATTCTCCACATTCTCAATTCGTGGAGGAGCCAACATTCTCCGACACAGTGTTTGATAGTCACCACTCTCACATGGTGGACTCATTTTTACTTGATACAAACACTGATGATCAATCAAGGGACATAAACTCCACTGTACATACTTCAACAATAACACTTTATGTACCCCCAATTGTATATACTTCCTATACAGAAACATACACTTCTCCAATTGTACATACACATTCTTCTTCCAATCCTTCTCCTATCACTGTTGTGGAACCAGAACCTGTACATACTTTACTTAAACTGGCCACAATAGCTGATCTCCAAGCCAATAGGAGCCCTTCTAGGACAATTTTGAGTGAAACTGAGAGAATATATAGTGAAGAGAGGCAAAGTCAAACCCCTGAGAGGACTTTGGCAAAAGGAGAGGAAGAGAGTACTGCCTTAGTAGGAAATGAAAAAGGAGAGGATACAAGTGATGCCTTAGAAGGTACAGAAAAAGGAGAGGATGAGAGAGATAAGGATGAGATCCTTGTAAATAAAGAAAATAGAGAAATTGTACCACATATTCATACCTCTTCAAGCTCTGAAAGTGATGAAAATGATGCTCCACAAGATGATTTTTCCCAGTTCATCGGAGTTGATTTGTACTTCCAACAAAATCAGATGACAGATACTGTACAGTTATTGAAACAAGAATTAGCTAGGACTACTGATCCAATCTTGATCAAAGTGTTGAAATCACAGATCATGATTGGTCAGTCAATAGATATAGAAAACCAAAAATTGTATACACATTTTTCTTCCAAGATACAGAATGTACAGCAAGTTGTCGATTCTTTAGTCACCAGCCAGACTCTACTCCGGATGAAGAAGCAAGCTGACAATGTAGACAAAAAGCTTGCTGATCTTTCTACTCAAATGAACAGCATGGAAACTCTGCAAAGATCTATGGCTGACACCATGACACAAGTTCTTCAAGTCACATCCCGACTCTCAACTCCCACTGATGATGCTGTCAAAAAGGGGGAGAAATCAACCAAGCAGTCGTCAGGGGATGTTGCTGAGAATTCAAGTCAACCATTAGGGGATGTGACTACTCCTGTTCCTGCTCCAAATCCCAAGGACAAAGGCAAAGGCATCCTGATTGAGGAACCCAAGAAGATATCCAACACTCAATCAGGGCCTAAGCTACTTGGAGACGCCATGAAGACAGCCCACTTTCCAACACCTGTTGAAGTTATTATTGATGGGAAAATGAAGCTGGTCTACCCTCAAGACAAAAAGCTGGTAGAAACTGATGCAATCTTTGCACAGCAACTTCAAGAAGAAGAGGAGAGGGAAATAGCAAAGGAACATGAGGAAGAAATAAAGAAGAAGAATGTCAAGCCAAGGACCTCCAGGAAACCTCAGCCTAGAAGATTACAGAACCCTAGAAGTGCATCAGGGGATAAAAATCAAGATAAATCTGAAGACCCTGATGCCATTCCAAAGAAGTCAGAAGAAGCCAAGGACAAAGTACCATCTCCTGATGCCAAAGAATATGGTCCACCTACTCTAGCTGAATTTCTCAGAGAAGAAAGGCGCAAAAACCTGACATTTATGTTCTCAATAAAAAGCATAGATGTCAGGTTCAACAATAGAAGAGATCAGCTGATTACAGTTCAATTAAAGAATGGGTCAGAATTCAATGTGGCAATGGACTGGTTCAGGAGAATGGATGCTGAGCAATTAGGACTGGTTCTAAACCTGATTCCAAGATCCTCTCATGCTAATAAAGACTTAAGGGGGATAATCGACAGGCTGAGGAGTTCCATCAACAATGAAAGAAGCCTGCCCACAGCATTGGAAAGTCCACTAAAGTTATTTTATAAATCCACTGATGGGCGGGAGAAGAGTATAAGGATTAAAGAGGTTGATGGCCTAAGCCTGGAGGAAGCGATGCATGTTCTGAGTCAAATTGTAAATCATAAGAATGAACATGTCATCAAATTCAGAGTCCTGCTAATTCAAAGAGTACTGAAAGAGATTGAAGAAACCAGAGCTGATGATAGGAACACTGTAGTAAGGGATGTGCCACCAGTAAAGGGATTCAAAGTCTATCCCAAAATTATCACCAGCCCCATGGGAGTACAATTCAAAAACAAAAAGGGGAAGATCATTACCTTTTACTGGTCACAACTTGCTGCAGCCAACATTCAAGAAATCAAGACAGTCCTTGAAGCTTTGGAAACAAGCAGCAATGTCAACATAGTAAATTTCAGATAGCTTCTTCAGAGGGAATTAGAGCAGCTGGAAGCAGGAGGAGAAGACAACAGACTCAGAATTCCTGATCAAAACCCTGAACAAATAAGACAAGGCCTTGGTAGTGACTCCCAACCGATTGAATCAAGTCATCCATTGCCATTTGTCTCAGCTAAAAGGAAAAGGGATTCTGATGTCTAAATACTAAATTCTTTTTGTAATAGATATAGGTTATACTTGTACATAAATTCTTTTATTAGTTTATTCATTATTCTTTCTTAAATTTTATTTATTTTATTGGTTTTGACACCATCATCAGTGTATCTAGAGATTTATGATTATCAAACTGATAAACATAAATAGGGGGAGATTGTTAAGGTTAAACACTGATGATGATGGTTTAGTAATAAGTTGTGCAAATTGTATATACTTGAGGTGTTGTATAAACCTTGAGATAAGCACAAGTTTTGCATCAGCTGATGATAATAATATCCATCAGTGGATGATTTAGTTCTTCACAAGACAAGTCAGAAAATGGAATATTTGAAGGGCTTGGCTTCGTGGAGAAGAATGTCTGATGTTACTTAAACAGTCAAAGTATTCCGCACATCAAATATTCTAAAAAAGAGTTACGTTGATTTCATATCATTAGGGGAACCCATCAGGGTGAACCCGTCAGGGGGAGCTCGTCAGGTGAACCCATCAGGGGGAGCTCGTCAGGGGAACCAGTCAGGGGAACCTATCAGGGGATGACGAAGGCAGACCAACCCATCAGGGGGACACTTCAAGATATGTCAGTGTCAGGTCAATTCATCAGGGTAACCTATCGGGGGGGATTGGTCAAACATGACATCAGTGGAAGCCATGAATGTATGTAGTCAGTCATAACCATCAAGATCAAGAAGCACTGAGTAAATCTCAAGTGAAGAACGAAGCCCTAATCCAATCAATATGCATCAGGGGATCCAGAAGCACTGATCAAGATCCATCAGGGTTGACCATCAGTGGATTGTTATGACAGCATACATCCGTCATCAGCATATACACGAAAATCAATGTAACTTGAACAGAAGCAAGAGATATCAACTGGAAAGATATTTCTTGAAGTCTGTATCCATCCAATGAGAACTCTTGCGCATTAAATGCATACAGATCAGGGGAAGAAAAAGAAACAACAAAGCATGCATCAGTCTGACACATTAGGCAGTGATGTGACATACTTTCGGCTAAGTTGAAAAAGGCAGCACGTCTCAAGCACGTGATTTTCAACCACTGATCTACATATATAAAGAAGGAGTTTTCATTGATGAGAAAAGAGACAAATAGAAGCACACAAACACTAGGAAGCTCTGTAATATTTCTTGAGGGATTTATTGTCAGAGAGAAATCTTTGTAGCTAGTGAGTGTGAGAAGCTGTGAATTTTATTCACAGAAATTGTAACTGTAATTCACATTTGTGATATTACAGATTTCCAGAAAAACACCAAGTTATAATACAACTATTTTAACTTGAATCTGAGTGTTGTTATTTCACTGTTTTTCTGTTTTCTTGCTATTTCTGGAAGGAGCTATCGAAGTTCAACAGAGCGAAAAAGTTTTAAGTGTTTGTATTCATACCCCCCCCCCCCCCCCCTTCTACAAACACTTGAGCTTATTTTGCTCTAACAAATTATATTTCAAAAAAAGTAGTTGAAATTATATTTAAGAGAAAGCAACTGAAATTATATTTCAGAGGGAAAAGAAAGCTGAAATCATATTTCAGAGAAGGAAGCCAGACATAAAGAATTCAAACTTTAGTCTAGGTGAAGCTAAACTTTAAGGTCAAAGATCTTAGTTCAGGTACATTTGTAAATAATACATTCTTTAATTTTCATTTCTAAGTTGTCTTTATAATTTTGAGTTTTGATATCATCATCAATCTTGATTTATGTTATCACATTGATAATCATAAATAAGGAAAGATTGTTAGGTTTATAGCATTTGATGATGATGAATATACTTAGAATATTTAAGTTTTCAAATATACAATAGTTGCTGATATGTAGCAGATAAGTTTTTGTAGCTGGTAGTTTACTTTCTGATTGTTGTAAAATACCATTGTAAGAGAGTAAGTTGAAATGTATTGTAAGAAACTATCAGAACAAAGTCAGTGACTATGTTTAGTCTATCAGAGATTAACTGTCAGAGACTGAAGATAAGTTGAAGTTAGTCAAGCCTATCGAAGATTAAGAATTAGTCTATCAAAGACTAAATTAGCCTATCGGAAATTAAGCATTATTCTATCAGAGACTATTGTTGAAGTTATAAGAGACTAAAGTGAAGCTACTCCCTGATGCAGTGAAGAGTCCTGATTCAAATAAAAGTTTGATTCAGTACAGATAAAGAACTTTTGTTGAAGACGAAGCTGAAGAAAGGATGAATCAGAAGTGTTTTTATTATATTAGTATTAAGTGTTTTTCTAATTATATATATTTTTTTAATTTTCATCTTTGATTTTCGAATTAATGATTTTGTGATGGTTATCTTTTGTTTTGAGCTTCGATTTTCGTTTTTGGGCTTGAAATTTTATTTTTCATCAGTTGGTGGTTTGGTGACTAATTTTTATTATGAAGTTGGTGATTTTGTTTGTAATTGTATTTTGAAAATGATTCAAACTGTTTGAGATTGCATTATTTGTGGTTACATTTGTTTAAATCAATGACATGTATGTGCAGTTACCTACTTACTTTGGACACGTTTTCAAAATTCAGCATATGAAAATTACTAGCATACCTCGATACAAAAAAACATAACGAGAAAATCTTGTGTCATACTAATTGAGTCATACTAATTCGATTGAGTTAAGATAAGATAAGATTCTTTTTAGATGTTAAAAATTTTGTTACCCATGCCTAGTACATATTTTAGTTTTTATAGTTATACATTTGTATAATCAAATTTTAAAAATTAAATTATTTTTATAATTGTTTATAATTTATAAGTATTCGTTATCATTATTTTAGTTATATTTTAATAAAATGTTATTGAAATAAAAGGTGAAAAACTTTACAACTCTAAACAAATTGGTTTATTATATAAGAATTGTAATTGATTACAAATTAAATTTTAATTAAAAAAGTGATAACTCATGTTTAACTAAATTAAAATAAAATTGGAGACTTTTTTGGAATTAAATTTTTATTTGTCTTTTCGTAACTTGTTCAATATCGATTTTATTAAATGTTGAATTGAGCTGAAACCATGATAGAGTAAATTTAGGTAAATATTTAAGAGGTTTGTTTAGAGTTGTATCGATCAATACGAGTGATAATAGCTCACGAACAAAAACAATTATAGATTTTTTACTCACTTTGAAATTTTGTTTTTTAAAATGTAAGGGTCATTGTAAACCCCCGACCCCCCTTACCGCCACCCACCCAATCCCCCACACCCCCAAAAAAAAAAAAAAAAAGAAAGGAAAAAAGTGAGGGTCATTAACATTTTTCAATTAAAAATTACAAAAAGGAAAGGCGGTATATTAGGCTCTACGAATAGAAAGGAGCTTTGTTAAAAATCAAAAAAATATTTTAGTATACTAAAATTTGACCCTTTATTATATCTTGAGATTAAGAGTGCGTATCTCAATCATTAAACGTAAAGAGAGATTTAGTGCATCTTAGATTACTTTTTATAGCATTTCAATAAACATATCTTTGGCAATTAAAATATATTTAATCTAACCAAAACAAATATAAAAGCGTTTAGTTCCAAAAGAAACTGCCCGTTATTATCAGTATGGTTTCAAGGAAAAAGATTATGTCAAAAATTATAGTAGTTAATTTGGATACTTATCCCAAATAATAGGAATAACATGGTAAACTTGGTTAAACATATTTATCAGATTTTTTTTTTATTATAATCAAAACTGTCAAAGATATTGGATTATTTCATAAAATTATTATAAGGGTAAATATTTTATAAGATCAATCTTAGGTAATTTATTGAAAGTCACCACAATTATAACTTATTTTCATAATTTAATCAATAATTCAACCGTACGAATAAAAAGATTGATAAAAATACTAAAACACACAAGTTTTTACATAATTTCGTGATAATTTTATCATTTTTTATGAATTTAAGAAATAAATAAATACTTACTATATAATAAAACTAATTTGACATAACCGTTAGTCTCAATGTTCATCGATCACCTTATCTGAAAAATGAAAAAGTCCAGATTTTAAATATTATATAATAATAAAAAAATTATACAAGTTGGTTGTTAAGTCTGTAAGCTTCTAATGGATACCGCTTATGGACATCTGACAATAGTTGCAAGTTTATGTGTCGAGATTGGTCGCGAGTCTAAAATTGACATAAAGTATAATGAAGAAGCAGGTGCAACATTCTGTGGCCTTAAAAAAAAGGAGATGGATTAAAATTTTACCTGACGTGAGATATACATTATTTGAAAAAATAAAAAGATGTATTTGTGTGAAAATTGCTTCTATTTAAATATGTAAATTATTTTTGCGATTTTTGGAGAGGATGTTTTGGGGATAATTAATCACCTTTGTGTGATTAAATTTCAACCTGAGTTTTTTTTTTTTTTGTCTTTGACTTAGTTTAATGATATACTATGTAAAAAAAATAAAATAGAAGTAGGTTGTTGAGTTAAAATATCTTTTCCGGTGAGGAAGAGGTTCTCCCATATGACAATAAATTTTGAGGTTTATTTTTGGTGTAAGAAAATATTGATCGACTTTTCATACTTTAATCCAACATATTTTCAAATCTATATTATTGTAATTCAAACAACGCTAGCCACAAAGAGGAAAGGTTATTCAATTCAAAATCAAATTCGAACAGATACTATTATAACATAATAATAGTGGTAGGTTGCGAAGCGTATATATCCTATGGCATCTATTTACGTGTCTCTTGCAAATTCCACATGCATTATTAGTAGTGAGTTATTTTATTTTATTTTTTTTGGTTAAAAAATTCAGTATTTTGTGATCCATCTGAATTCTGACTAATCTAAATTCGAGTCGAGTCGAACTCATACCGAGAAAAACTCTCCTGATACTCATTTCTCCATTCACAAATTTCGAACTTGAGACTTGATTAAAGGGAATTAATTTCTTATCACTTGAACCAATGAATATTAATAGTGATTTAAATTTTACTCGTTTGAAAATCCATGTACAATACATGTAATTTATTAATATTGATTTAGTTATAATTATTTTATTTGAATAGATTAATTTAATTAATAATTTATATTATAAATGACTTAGTTAACATTGATTAATCATGTTAAATCATATTATTATTTGTGATTATCAATTTGATCATAGTGATTTTAATCATATAACTTAGATTAATAATTAGTTTTATTATATTGTGATTAATTTGATTATAATTTAGTCCGTAAATAAGTTCACTTCAATTAATCTAATTCGTAAAATATTATTCTTAATAGAAATTAGTATAAATAGATTAATTGATAGATAAATAAATATAAATAGTAAATGGACTTATTCTTGATTAGTCTAATTCGTGATGAAACAAATAAATAAATAAATAGATTTATATAGACATGATAAGCCCAACTCGATTAATATTGATAAATAAAATTAAAGAGTCCTAAAATTAAAGAGTCATCTTCTATAAATAAGTTTATTTCAATCAATCTAATTCGTAAAATATTATTGTTAATATAAATTAGTATAAATAGATTGATTAATAGATAAATACATATAAATAGTATGTAAATGTACTTACTCTTGATCAGTTCAATTCGTAATGAAACAAATAAATAAATAGATTAGTATAGATATGATAGACCCAATTTGATTAATATTGATAAATAAAATTAAAAAGTCCTAAAATTAAAGAGTCATTTAGAACGTGTTTCCTTGTTGTGTGAATTAATAGATTAATATATCTTATATAATATTTACTATTTTATCTTTTGTGTACTTATTTTTTATAATTGACATGTATTCTTCTTTATTTTTTTTCTATCGGTTGATCAGAGGCAACGTTAAGTACATAAAATGGGGTACCATAGTCCCCGTATATATATTTTGCGATGTATTATGTTTTTATTTTTTTTAAGTATGATTCCCTAAAAAATATATATATTCCGATATATAAATACTTCTCATAATTTTTAAATGCAAATAATTTCTTAAACTCGCTAATGTTCTAATTAAATTATTCTAGATAACTAAATATCATTTTAATTTTTTTGTTCTTATATCTCCAAACAAAATTGAGTTCAAATTAATTTTATAGTGAATTTTGTAATGTCTTTAAAAATTCAAATGTCACTCTCTTTTGAATAAATAATTTTAATTATTAATCATTGTAATTCAAAACTTCTAACTACGCCATTGTAAAACTTCTAACTACGCCATTGTAAACTTCTAACTCAGCTTATTTAATTTTTGAATATAAGTTGTGAACTCATTTGACTTCGATGATTCTGTTGTCTACAAAACATAAAATTATAGGTTCGGGGGCTTGATTATACAAAGGAAAAGTATTAGGCAATTCTCACATCCATGAAACTCATGATTGCCAATATTCTCTCTCTTTCTTAGTTAATATACATCTAATTAATTAAACGAAACTAAAAAATATTAATTAAACAACTAAGGAAATTGAATTAAGTAACTAAAGATCTATAACATTAATTAAAATATATGACTTGGTTGCAAAGTAAACATTAAAAAGGAAATTAGAATATAACATTAAAGAAAGAATATTTACAATTAATGAGAATCTAAATAATTAATGACTACATCTTTATTTTATTTTGAGAGACAGGAAAAGCTAATATTTACATCATTATTAATTAAAGATAGAATCAGAAATATTGATCTAGAGACTTACCAAATTAAATTATCAAGATATTTAAGGAATCATAAAAGATATAATTATTACTTGTTATGAAACTTGCCTATTTACATTAATATTTAATAAATATTACAAAATTATTATTTTACAGATTTTAAATCATTAATTACAGAGATACTGACTGAGATTAAGTTAATAAATACAATTAAGGTGGAAAAGTTAATTTTGAAATTTTTATTTAGGAAACTGCCTAATTAATACTAGTGGCATGCACTTAATTATGAAAATACATGAACAATAAGTAAAAATTAATTTTATATTTTTCTTATATCCTAGATACAGTAAAAATTAAAGAAAAAATTTATATTTATTTTTTTAGAAATCGTTTAGTATTTATTATATTAGAAAAGGCCTCCTAAAAATACAAAACCAACATAATCAAAAAACTCATAAAATTAAACCAATTTTATATTTGAATTCTATAGATTTTTTTTCGGTGAGATTTTAGAGGTTTTAACTAATTAAGAACATGTTTGTTCTGGTTTTAACAATTTACAAGAAAAAGGTTTATCGGTTTTACTAGAAACAAACAAAAAATTTTAGTCTCGAATGAAAAATCGATAACATGTTTTTATCATATTTTTTATAGAACATGAATGAATGAAAGAAGAAGAAAAAACTTTGATTTTGTTTTCTTGAATATTTTTTAGAATTATTATGTAAAAAACCTATTGTTCATAACATAACATGATTGACATAGAAGAAGTATTCAAATATTTTGTTAGGTTGTATAACAATTGATGATGATTGTATTTAGAATACTTAGAACTATAAATGTACAATTAGTGCTAATTTATAGCATTTGAGTTTTTGTAGCTGGTAGTTTACTTTTTGATTCATGTAATTTATTTTTATATGAGAGTAAGTTTACTTGTTTTATAAGAGACTACCAGAACTTCATTAAAGATTTCAACAAGTCAGATATTATGTTTAGTCTTATCGGAGACAAGAAAAGTTCATCAGAGATTAAGACAAAAGCTCATCGGAGACCAAGTTTAAGTCATCAGAGACTAAACTTAAGTCATTGGAGACTAAGTTTAAGCTGTCGGAGACTAAACATATTTGATCAAAGACTAAAGTTAAATCAGTCAAAGACTAAAGTGAAGATTACTCTCTGATGCATTACAGAGTTCTATTTGAATTAGAAGTTGACTTCGACATAGATATTGAAGATATGTTGAAGACGAAGCTAGTTAGAAAACTAAGTAGAGTTATAATTTTTCATCAGGTAATTGGATGAATGTACCTATTCAGATTACACATAGAAAAATCTTTATTTAATAGGATTAGAAACTGAATTACGTTTCAAATTTGGAAGTTGTAATTAAGATTACAGAATTGTATTAGAAGCTGTAATTTGAATTTACAAAGATACAAGAAGCCATACAATTCTATTGATTTGTATATATATAGTATAGAAAATTGAAGTTGACAATTGATTTATGATTGTTAGAATTTGTAATCAATTATTAATTAATAAAAAAAATTGTTTATAAATTTATCTCGTTCTTGTTCTTTATTTTTTGCAATTTATATTACTTTAAAAAATATGAATTTGAAAAAAATTTCAAAAACTTTTTCCCCCCCCCCCCTCCCCCCCCCCCCCCCCCCACCTCCCCATACAAGTTCTAGGCTGTCTCACTGGGACAACAAATGGTATCAAAGCTAAATTGATTTAATTCAATTCACAAGATGTAGAGATGGCCAACGACGAAGGAAGCAGCTCTAATATGATGACATATGTAGGAAATTGTGATGGTGGAACTAGAATTTCAGTCTTAAAAAGAGAGGGATATCCTATATGTACATGCACTTGAGAGCAACAGACCCTGATTACATTGATAGGATTGAGAAGGGTCCATACCAGCCCATGAAATTTGTTCCTTCAAAAACTGTGGAAGGAACAATAATTGTTGAGCACTTCGAACTTGCACCTGAGAGTGATTATACTAATGAAGACAAGTTACAAGTGCTGGAAGATGCTAAAGTGATGAACATACTTTATAATAATTTAGAGAAAAATATGTTCACAAGCATCATCAATTGCACAACATTAAATCATATCTGGGACACCATCAAAGTCCTATGTGAAGGGACAGATCAAGTAAGAAAGAATAAAAGGTCATTGTTAACACAACAATATGAATTCTTTCAAGCAAAGCCTGGTGAATCAATAACATCAGTATATGATAGATTCAATGCTTTGCTAAATGACCTAAAAATACTTGAAAAGTCCTATGACAATAAAGATGTTAATACCAAATTTATGAGGGCTCTCCCACCAAGCTGGGATTCAAAAACTACTGCAGTAAGGGAAGCTCATGATTTGGATATTCTCACATTGGACAGGCTATATGAAAATTTAAAGACTTATGAACTTGAAGTAGAGCAGAGACAAAAGATGCATGGCAGGGACAAAGGAGCTACATTAATGGTTGAAACAAAGATGTCTCATGAGAAGCTTGATGATGAAACCTATACTGCAAGCTCTGCTAATGAAGAATCTGAAATTGACACTGGAGATGACATGGAGGAATTCATGGCCTTTATGGTGAAGCATTTCAATAAATTCAGAGCTAGCAGGAAAGGAAGGAAATCGTCAAGAAAACCTAACCCAAAACGAGAAGGTCAAACTATGTCCTTTGATAAAAAGAAGATAAGGTGTTATAATTGTGATGGGTTAGGACACTTTACCAATGAGTGCAAGAAGCCTAGATCTACAGAGAGATCTAAGGATGAAAAGAATAGGAACTCAGGGAATGATCTTGCTGACAAAAAGTACAAATCAAAGAGTAAGACCTTGATTACTGAAGGCAAAGATTGGATTGACAGTGATTCTGAGGAAAAAATTGTCAACTTTGCTTTGATGGCTAGAACTGATGAGCCAAGTGATTCTACAAAGGTATGTGATGCAACTCAGAACTTTAATGTGCTTAATCTAATTAATACATCTAGTATAAAAAACATTCAAAAACATATGTCTGATTTGCATGTTAGTTTTAGATCACTGACCATTGAACATGTCAGAGTTAAAGAATCACATGACCAACTCTTGAATATAAATAAATTTCTTGAAGAGAGACGAATACAATTTGATATTATCAAGTCAGAACTAGATAAAGCTCATCACATGATTGATGCCTTGAAAAAGAAGGAATATTACTTAGTCGAACAACTTGAACTTGAACAGGCTAAGATAAAACAATGGAACCAATCCTCTAAAAAGCTATCAGACTTGGTAGGAAGTCAAATGGAATGTCAAAAATCTGGTCTAGGTTATGATGAGTACCTAAGAAAGAAACCAGATATAGAAGAAATTAAAGAAGTTGCTAACTCAATGACTTAAAAGCCAATTCCTATTAAAAGGATTAATTTTGTCTCACCAGTCAACGAACCTAAATTTATCAACACTCAAAGTCAGCATATCACCCCTGTGATAAAGAATGATAAAAAATCAGTGAATTTTGATGAAAAGAATGGAGACAAAAGATTGAACATAGGTTTCATGACCAAGACACAATTAAATAAGAAACTAGAAAAACTGGCTGAGTCCAAGGATGAAAAACCAGTGGAGTCTAGCAGTGGAAGAAGGAATAGGAATGGAAAGATAGGCATAAATAAATATACCAATTATGCTAGAATGCCTGATGCTCCTACAAGCTAGAAGAGTCAAAGCTTCCAACCTATTTCTAGGAGGAAGATATTAGTACTGCTTGCTTCCAACAGAACAGGTCCTTGAACAACAAGACTTACAACAAAACATCTTATGAGTTAATGACTGGAAGAAAACCAATTCTCAAGTTTCTACATGTTTTTGGTTGTAAGTGCTTTGTTTTGAGAAACTCATCAGAGACAAGAGGGAAGTTTGATAATAAGTTTGATGAGGCAATTTTCTTAGGTTACTCTCTATCAACTAAAGTATATAAAGTGTATAACCTGAGAACAAAGGCCATTGTGGAATTCACACAAGTGGTATTTGATGATAGCAAGATTCTAGGAATGATTGGTCAAGGACTACATGAAACTCTTATATTTGAGAATGAATTGGATGCATGAAAAGATCCATCAGAACAGGTATTTGATCAACAAGACTTATAACAAAACACCTTATGAGTTAATGACTAGGAGAAAACTAACTCTCAAGTTTCTACATGTTTTTGGTTGTAAGTGATTTGTTTAGAGAAACTCATCAGAGACAAGAGAGAAATTTGATAATAAGTCTGATAAGGCAATTTTTTTAGGTTACTCTCTATCAACTAAAGCATATAAAGTGTATAACCTAAGAACAAAGGCTATTGTGGAATTCATACAAGTGGTATTTGATGATAGAAAGATTCTAGGAATGATTGGTCAAGGACAACATGAAACTCTCAGATTTGAGAATGAATTGGATGCATGAAAAGATCCATCAGAGACTGAAGAAACACCCTTACATGACTATGTTCCCTCAATAAGTGAGGGGGAGTTAAGTTGTGCATGAAGTACTAAGGAGTAATACTCCATCAGAGACTAGAGTATTAACATCTAATGAAACACAAGAGACTGGTAATACAAGTGCACAATCAGAGACTACTGAAGTCAATAGTCAAATGAGACTAATAGCTCAGAGGGAGCTAACATTGAAGAAGTCACTAGTTTAGGGGGAGCAATCTCTGATCCAACAACTAGATTGGACAATGTTAATCTAGAATATGAAGTTTCATCTTCAAGATTAAATCTGCCACATGCAAGACCATGGTTGAGAGATCACACACCAGATTTAATTATTGGAGATTTAGAGGAAGGAGTCAAGACAAGAAGTACAACACAAAATGAGTGTCTTTATCTCAGTTTTCTTTCAAAAATTGAGCCAAAGAAAATTGAAGAAGCATTTCAAGATCCTGACTAGGTAATAGTCATGCAAGAAGAATTAAACTAATTCACAAGGAATAAAGTCTGGAGATTGGTGCCCAAACCATGGAATAGATCAATAGTTGGTGCCAAGTGGGTCTTCAGAAACAAGTTAGATGAAGCTGGTACAATCACAAGGAATAAAACAAGACTGGTAGCAAAGGGCTATTCTCAAGAAGAAGGAATTGATTATGATGAGACCTTTGCACCAGTTGCAAGACTTGAAGCAATAAGGATTTTCTTGGCATACGCAACCTATAAGAATTTCAAGGTGTACCAAATGGATGTCAAGAGTGCTTTCTTGAATGGAAAGTTGGAAGAAGAGGTCTGTGTTGAGCACCCACCAAGTTTTGTAGATCCCAAAGTTTACAAATTATGTCTACAGGTTAGATAAAGCACTTTATGACTTAAAACACGCTCCCAGAGCCTGGTATGATACTCTCTCTTAGTTTTTAATTGAAAATAAATTTGTTAAAGGTATCATAGATATAAACACTTTTTTACAGAAAACTAGGTTCTGACTTAATACTTATGCAAATATGTGGATGACATTATATTTGTTTCTACAAATGAAAAACTGTGTAAAAATTTTTCAAAGTTAATGCAGTCTAGATATGAAATGAGTATGATGGGTGAGATAACATTTTTCTTAGGATTACAGATAAAACAATCAACTGATGGAATCTTCATTAGTCAGTCTAAGTACATCAAGAACTTACTAAGAAAATATGATCTAGTTGATTGTGCATCTGCAAAAACACTCATGGCTACAGGCACTAAGCTAGATAAGGATACTAAAGGAAAGAAAGTTGATATAACTAGCTTTAGGGAAATGATATACTCACTTTTATATATAATTGCAAGTAGACCTGATATAATGTTTGCTACATGCTTTTGTGCAAGATTTCAAGTTGACCTTAAAGAGTTACGTTTAATTGTTGATAAGTAGACCTGATATAATGTTTGCTACATGCTTTTGTGCAAGATTTCAAGCTGACCTTAAAGAGTCACATTTAATTATTGTTAAAAGAATACTCAGATATCTAAAGGGTACCACAAACTTTGGGTTATGGTAGCCTAAAGAATCTGATTTTAAACTAATTAGCTATTCAGATGTTGACTATGCAGGATGTAAGCTTGAAAGAAAAAGCACAAGTGGAAGCTGCCAATTTATTGGAGGCAGACTTGTTTCTTGGTTTAGCAAGAAACAAAATTCAGTGTCAACCTCAACGGCTGAAGCTGAATACATTGCAGCTGGGAGTTGTTATGCTCAGATCCCGTGGATCAAAAATAAACTCCTAGACTATGGTATGTCTTTATCCAAAATTCCATTTATTATGAAAATACAAGTGTCATAGCAATAACTAAAAATCTAGTACAGCACTCAAGAACAAAACATATAGATATTAGGTATCACTTCATTAGAGAACGTGTCAGTGAATGAACCATTAAATTGCACTGGGTTACAACTGATAAATAACTTACTGAGGTATTCACAAAGTCTTTAGATGAACCTACATTCACTATGTTAGTCTATGAATTAGGTATGTTGAATTATGCTTCTAAAAATTGAGTAAAATCTTAGAAAACAAGCTTTTAAGTTGTGAGAAGCTAGAATTTAATTTCTAGATTGAAGATGTTCTTAATGGAGAGAATTTTAGAAGCAAGAATTTAATTTCTAGATTGCAAATTTTTAATTAAAGGAGATAATAATCATTGAATTAATTGTTGGATAACTTTGAAAACAATGTTGCAGCAGAGACTATTTTAAATTAGTCTCTGAGAGTATTTGAGTGAGAGACTAAAATTAGTCTCTGAAAGTCCTTTTTAATTAGTCTCTGACTAGTTAAAAATAAACTATTGGAGACTAGTCAAAATTAGTCGTTGATCGTTGTTTTTAATTAGTCTCTGACTAGTTAAAAATAAACTATCGGAGACTAGTCAAAATTAGTCTCTGATCGTTTTTTTAATTAGTCTTTGATTAGTTAAAAATAAACTATCAGAGACTAGTCAAAATTGATCGTTGTTTTTAATTAGTCTCTGACTAGTTAAAAATGAACTATCGAAAACTAGTTAAAATTAGTCTTTGATAATGAACAAGGCACAGACTAAGATAGTCTCTAATGACTCTTTTTTTTTAAAAAAAGGTAAAACAGTAGTTATACAAATACCCACGATCGAAAACCGTTCACTATCTTTTGAATTGCAAACGTTTTTATACTCTAGTAAGAGAAAAATCAAACACAACTGCAATTAGAAATATTCAAAGAACTCTGTTTTTCGCGATTTAACCTCTTGCAAAGAAATTTTTCAAGCTTTTACAGATATCATCAATGGCATCAAAGACTGTTTGTTTCAAGTTCGGCGACTTCGATTTCATCAAAACCATCCATGTTGGAGTCGTGGACAAGAATGAATTTGAAGCACAGTACCATCCTGTTGTAGATTTTCTACAAACATCTACACTCTCATATGTCATTTACGAAGCTCCCACACAGGCAGCTGAAATCATCACTACGATGTGGTCCACTGCTGAAATCCAAGATGAGAGTGATGACTCTCCTGTGGTAAAATTTAAATATGATAATATTATTTATACTATTGATCATGAGGTAGTAAATAATGCATTGCACTTACCTACACATGATGCATATGACCTAACTACTTCTGATGAGGAATTAATAGACATGCTTAAAAACTTATACTATGATGAAGAAATTACATCAGTAGGTTCTATAAAAAGACCTCATCTTAGGCAGGAATGGTCTTTATTCTTTGATATTATCACTAAAACATTTACTTCAAAATGCAGTGGTTATGATGGCATCACTACACTCACACAACAGATTGCATATAATGTGTTGTATGATAGGCATATAAATTTTGGGTTGTTGATTCTGCATAACTTAATGGCTAAACTGAAAATTGGTAATAAAAATAAAATTTACTATACTAGGTTTTTGATGATGATTGCAAACTATCTAATTCCTAACCTTAATATCACTGGATTACAAGTTGTGCCAATTGTTTTGCAAAGTAAGCGCATCTTTACTAATGTGAAGAAAAAAACAGCAAAGGTAAAGGTTCATCTTTCCTTCCCTCCTATCATAAGATCATCTCTCATAGATAGGTTTCCAAACCTTTATTCTTTGTCTTATTTTGAGGATCTTGAGCAACAAACACGAAACTCAATTGATCCTCCAACAAACATTTCACAACAACCATCTACAGCCCCCCTCCATAGTTTCCCAAAAGACCATGGTTGTAAAAACCATGAAAGCAACAAAGTTACCCATTAAGAGAAAAACAAAAGAGGGTGACAGTGAGGCTAAGGGAGTAAAAGAAACTGAGGTGGCTCCTCAGAGAAGAAAGAGATTAATATCCATAAGCCAAAAGCAATCCATTGTTTCTCAAAAGGCAATGGAGGTTAAAAGAAAAAGTAGTACTCTGTTAACATCCTCCCAAAAGGATGCTGACATTGAAGAAAGTTCCCAACTAGGAACAACAGGTACAGAGTCTGCACAAACCCCTGTACATAAATAGGGGCAAGCCCAAATAGAGAAAAGATCAAACAAGAAAGAGTGACACAAGTGCACACACATAGTCTATTCAAATTGATGCTTCTCAAATTTCTTTTGTTGAGGAGCAGCCAACACTCCACTCTATCCCTACTCCTATTTCTTCTCCTATTCTTGATTCTTTAGAACATGACAGTTCAAATCTTCTTGATTTTTTCCAAGAAGAGCCAACACTCTAGTGAATCAAGCTAAACCATCAGAGACTAGTTCTTAAATGGACTGGTCGGAGACTAGTCATCCACCAGAGACTACTGCTTGTATCCAACCAGAGACTGACACATAAGAACCACTTGTTCAAAGTACAAGTGCAGTCAGTTCTCAAACACTTTCCTTGGAGAGATCCTTAACCACTACTATATTAAGGGAACCCCATCTTTTTGGTGTCACAAATATTTCTTTTTTACCTCTTCCTTCTGTAGGACAGAGAGCCCCTATCCAAATGAGTGAGGCAGAAAGAATAATTAGTGAGAGTCAGACTCCTGACCTGGAAAAGGGAGAGATAACACAAACACTTGAGAGTTAAGCTTTAGAAAGCTTGGAAAAAGGGGAGGAAGAGCAGCTGGATGTCCAACTCCAGGCAAAATGAAAGGAAGTGAGCAAGGATGAGATCCTTGAACAAAATAAAAGAGAGAAAAATACTTTCTCAACAGATGATTTTCTCAAACCTGTTGAGCCCTCTATCTCTACAGTAGCTCAAGTTTCATCTGCATCAAACAGAGGAAACTGGGGGAAGCTCACAACCAAAGGATGCAGCTCTCCAACTATTTGCTAATATGTCCAATGTTGATTTTGAAATTTTGTATGGACTTCAATAACAAGATCAAATATCGGCCATGAAGACAAGAGTTGCAAGTGAACCTGTGTCTGTTGAGATTGAAAAAGAGAATGTGGATCCTTGGTTGGATGCAAGCTACACAAACACTTTAGATGAATCAGCTGCCCAACTTCGCCAAAATTATTTGACCACACTAGGGTTTGGAGAAGCTGAACTTACACCAAGTGTAGTCTATGAGGAGTTGATCAAAACCGACAAGAAAAACATAAAGTTCCAACACTTCTTGATCAACGGTCTCAAGGCTGCACTCCAGAATGTCAAGACCAAATTGGAGCTGGTGACAGACAAAATAAGACAGTGCTATAAAGGTCACCTTCCTAGGAGGATGCTCAATTCAATTGATATGCGTCTAGGAAAGCAATCTAAAACTGAGAAGAGGCTTCAAGCACTGGAATCAAATGTCCAGACCATTCTATAGATCAAGATAAATTCTCTCTCGACCTCCAAAACCTCACACAACTTCTTCACTAAGCAATTCCTACACTGGCTATTTCTTTTCTTTCACCTTTAGATGTTGATGTCAAAAAGGGGGAGAGTAGTCAGACAAGGCCTGCAATCCAAGTTCAACAACAGGAGGAAGTTATCCCTGAGGACTCACACTCACAATTGGCTAGGTTGATGGTTGAACAAATGAGAACAAAGAACTTGATGCAGCCATCAAGTCTAGTATTCCAACTGCAACAACAACAACAACAACAATTCCTCATTCCTCAAAAGAAGACTGACACTGCTTTGGTGACTATGTTTAACACTCGAACATCTAAACCAATCCTAAGTAGTAAAATCTTCAGGATTGGAATGGCTAACAAGTCTGAAATAAATAAAGCATTCAAAAAGAGTGTTAGAGCCATTAATCTTGAAAAGAATGGAAATAACAAGGAGTATCTCAAAGTCATTCAGAAAGATGGAGAGACTCTGCGTCTGAATAAGCCAAGCCTGGAGATGAGGTCGTTCAAAGATTTGGAGTGGTTGTTGACTATTGTGCCTGAAAATTCTATACTTAATTTGGAATTCATGAGGCAAATTCAAAAAGAGATTGAGTAGTTGGAAAAGTTAGTCAAGTTGCCACAAGTTCAAACTCCTCTACTTGCTTTTGGATTAATGTATGATAATTTTCATGGAGATATTGTTTTCTTTGACTTTGATAAACAAATCAACAAAGCAAGCAAAGGTGAACTTGAAGTATTCATTGCTTTACTCAAGGATTCAATTGATGAAGATGAGATCACGTTCACAAAGCTACTGGAATAGAAGATCAAAGAAATCAACAAAAAGAAAAGTTGAAGTTGTAGTTGTGATGTTTATTTTTGAAGCCAAACTTATAGGATTTAAACCCAAGTCTTGGTGAAGCTGAATTTAGGATCAAATATCTTAGTTCAGGTACATTTATAGTTAACACATTCTTTAAATTTTTGTTTCTAAGTTATTCTTGTAATTTTGAGTTTTGACATCATCATCAATCTTAATTTATGTTTATCACTTTGATAATCATAAATAGGGGGAGATTGTTAGGTTATATAACATTTGATAATGATTGTACTTAGAATACTTAGAAATATAAATGTACAGTTAGTGCTAGTTTATAGCATTTTAGTTTTTGTAGCTGGTAGTTTACTCTCTGATTCATGTAATTCATTTTTATATGAGAATAAG
This sequence comes from Centella asiatica, assembly GCA_014636745.2. Taxonomy (NCBI): domain Eukaryota; kingdom Viridiplantae; phylum Streptophyta; class Magnoliopsida; order Apiales; family Apiaceae; genus Centella; species Centella asiatica. The sequence continues at coordinate 51,477,918 of CM025783.1, forward strand.
TTTACTTGTATTATAAGAGACTACCAGAATTGCATTAGAGATTTCAATAAGTTAGAGATTATGTTTAGTCTTATCGGAGACTAAGGAAAGTTCATCAGAGATTAAGGCAAAAGCTCATCGGAGACTACATAATAAGTCATCGGAGACTAAGCTTAAGTCATCGGAGACTAAGTTTAAGCCATCGGAGACTAAGTTTAAGCTGTCAGAGAGTAAACATATTTGATCAGAGATTAAAGTTAAAGCAGTCAGAGACTAAAGTGAAGATTACTCTCTGATGCAGTACAGAGTTTTATTTGAATTAGAAGTTGACTTTGACATGGATATTGAAGATATGTTGAAGACGAAGCTGGTTAGGAAACTAACTCGAGTTGTAATTTTTCATCAGGTAATTGAATGAATGTACCTATTTAGATTACACATAGAAATTTTTTTTATTGAATAGGATTAGAAGCTAAATTATGATTCAGATTTGGAAGCTGTAATTAAGATTACAGAATTGTATTAGAAGCTGTAATTTGAATTTATAGAGATACAAGAAGTTGTACAATTCTATTGATTTGTATATATACAGTATAAAAAATTGAAGCTCACAATCAATTTGTGATTGTTAGAATTTGTAATTAATTGTTGATTAATAAAAACAATTGTTTATAAGTTTATCTTATTCTTGTTCTTTATATTTCGCAAGTTATATATTATTTTAAAGAACAAGAATTTGAAAAAGATATTTAAGCCCCCCTCCTACAAGTTCTAGGTTGTCCCACCGGGACAACACAATTTTTTCATTTTTAGATTTGAAATTTATGGATTTTTCTAGTGATAAAATGGAGTGATTGAGAATTTTGGAGAAGAAGATGAATATGAACAACAGTTATCAAATTAATTCACGTTTACCGATTAATAATAACGGACAAAATATAAATCCAAAAGTCACGAAATTTAAATTGAGATATCTACATGATAGCAGGGATTCAAAAAAACAAACAGATGAAATTTTTGTCATCGTATGTCTTTATTATGATTTAATGAAGAAAATAAGCATATTATGAACAATATAAAAGCAATACGCAAATTAAATAAATTAGAATCGTAAAAGTACCTTTAATACAAAGAAGTTATAGCAAAATAAGAGCTCTTATTTACAATCTTAAGGTTTGAAAGTGAATTGAGTGTTGACTCTTTACTTGTATAATTAAAAATTAATTAAACTAGCTATTTTTATATAAAAGAAAGAGAGAGGGGGAGTATTTGTATTCAAATAGAGGAGAATAAAATACTCAATTAGGCGTGTAGAATGATGTAACTAGGATGAGCATTTATTGAAGAGATCATAGGGTTTTACAATTAAAATAAATAAATAACTAAAATATTAATATTTAATGCATATCCTTTGCTTAGCCACCAAGAATAAATCATTCTAGAATATGATTGTAAACGAGTCGAGTCGAACTTATTTATAAATGAGTCAATTCGATTCAAACATGCATTATTTAACAAACAAAATATTATGTTCGAGATCGACTCGTTTAAGTGATCGAGTCGAGTTTAGTTGAGCTGAACACTAGTCGAACAGTATAAATTAGTCGAGTTGAGTTTTTCAAGTTCGAGTCAAGTCGTGTCGAGCTTAAATTATTAAACAAACAAAAAACCTTGTCCAAGCTCAGCTCCTTTAACAACTCGAGTCGAGTCAAGTAGAGCTAAAAACGAGTTGAGTCAAGCTGAACAAAAGAGTAGCGCAGTTTGTTTACAGCTCTATTCTAAAACTTGGATTGGACCACACTTTTTATTGAGCTTCCATCATATATTTCGCCATTGAGTAAAGCTTGCAAGGACAATAATTAATATTAGTACTACAAAAATGTAATTTTTTTAATTTATGAATGCAATTTAAAACATCTTAAATATTAGAAATGATTAAAATGCAATTTAAAATTAGGAAAAGACTTAAAAAATTAAAATATCGAATGGACTTGAAAAGTTAAGAAAAATGCTATAATAATTATAAATTCAACTTTTTGTTCGATTTTCATGCAAAACTCTATTAGAAAAATTCCGTAAATATTGTAGCTTAGGTTATTGACACTTGAATCATTAAATAATATTAATTAATCATAAATACGGCAACCCTAAGTATAAATAAAGTTAACTTTTAATGCTAAAGTTTGAATTTTTAGGGTGTCTACAAATACATATCTATTTATTTTCTAGAATGACTTCTTTTTATTATTTTATTTGAGTTTTACATGTATTAATGAGGAGAGAGATTATTGATTGCGATGGAGAGAAATTAAGAGTTGAGGGGAAAGAGAATTGAGGAACACGACAAATTCTTCTCAAATCACAGTTGTTTTTCCTCTCTTCTATGGCGTATTTTTTTTTTTTTATATGTTGACCCAAAAACGCCACAAATAATTATCAGGAGATCTAATTTTTTAATATAACATATTGATATTTGTTAGAACTAAATAAGCTCAAGTGTTTGTATGTGTGTGTGTGGGGGGGGGGGGGGGGGGGGGGGGGGGGGAGATCGCGCGAGGGAGGGATACAAACACACAAAACTTTTTACTATTTAAAAAGTTGTTAAGCACTGTCGGAAATAGCTACAAGATCAGAAAAACTATAGTGAATATTAAGATGAACACACAAGTATTCAAATTAAAATTGTTGTATTAAAAACTTGATGTTTTTCTGGAAATCTGTTTAATCACAAATGTGATTAATCAGCTACAATCTGTAATAAATTACAGCTTCTATTTCACACTCACTAGCTTCTTATTTTCTTTGAATATTTCTCTCAAGATATATTACAAAGTTTTTCTCTAGTGTTTGTGTGCTTCATTCTGTTGGTTGATCCGTTGGATATCCACACTTTATGTAATGAGAACTCTTTTGCATATATAGAAGATCAGTTGTTCAACCCACATGCTTAGACGTGCTGCTTTTTCAACTTGGCCGCATATATGTCACATTGTTGTCCTTTTGGAATGATGTGTCAAACTGTTGATGACTTTTGTTGCTTCTTTTTCATCCCCTGATCTTCGAGCATTTAATGGTCGAGAGCTGTCATTGGATCACCAAACTTCAAGAAATATCTTTCCAATTATATCTCTTGTTTCTTTGACAAGCTTCAATGATTTGCGTGTAAGACCTGATGATGAGTGTATGCAGTCATAACTATCCCCTGATAACAAGCCCTAATGTGGACTTGATCAGTGCTTCTGGATTCCCTGATGACAAATCTTGTTTAAGACTTGATCAGTGCTTCATGTTTCACTCAACTTAATCTATTGTTTTGAAGTTACCCAAGTGTTTCTTGATCCTCTGATGTTAATATTGAGTGATGTTTTTTTGATGAACCAAGATACAAGTTTTCCTCCTAAAAACTGACAACTTCCTATTGTACTCTTTCTGTCAATTTCGCATCCTCCAAATTCAGCATCAGAATACCCCAGTAATTCAAATCCAGACTCCTTTGGATACCAAAGTCTCAATTCTGCAGTGCCCTTGATATACCTCAAGATCCTTTTTATTGCTATCAGATGAGACTCCCTTGGATCAGTTTGATACCTTGCACAAAGACATGTTACAATCATGATGTCAGGCCTACTTGCTATTAGATATAGCAAAGAACCAATCATTCCCCTATAAGTCTTTAGATTAACTTTTTTTTCATTCTTATCATGATCAATCTTGGTTGTTGTGGCCATAGGTGTCTTTGCTACTTTTTAGTCCTCCATGTCAAATTTCTTAAGTAACTCTTTGGCATACTTTGTCTGATGAATATAAATTCCATCAGTGACCTGTTTGATTTACAATCCCAAGAAATAAGACAATTCACCCATCAAACTCATTTCATATTTTCTTTGCATGAGCTTGGAGAACTTTTAATACAATCTAGTGTCTATGGATCCAAAGATGATATCATCAACATATATTTGAACCAGGATCAGGTGACCTTGGTGTTGTCTAAAGAACAATGTTTTGTCAATGATACCTCTTGTGAACTTGTTATCCACTAGAAACTTTAACAGTGTATCATACCAAGCTCAAGGAGCTTGCTTCAATCCATAAAGTGTTTTCTCTAGTTTGTAGACATGATTTGGGAATTTTGAACTTTCAAACCCTGGTGGTTGTTGTACATACACCTCTTGTTCCAGTTTTCCATTGAGAAAGACACTTTTCATATCCATTTGAAAAACTTTAAAGTTTGAATGTGCTGCATAGGTTAAGAAAATCCTTATAGCCTTAAGTCTGGCTACTGGTGAAAAAGTTTCATCAAAGTCAATCCCTTCCTCTTGAAGATATCCCTTTGCAACCAGTCTTGCTTTGTTCCTTATAACAATGTCAGCTTCATCCATCTTATTTCTGAATACCCACTTGGTACCTATTATAATTCTATCTTTGGGTTTAGGCACTAGCTTCCATACTTGATTTCTTTCAAATTGATTTAACTCTTCCTGCATAGCCATGTTCCAATCTGCATCTTGAATGGCTTCTTCAAATTTCTTTGGCTCTGTTTGTGAAAGAAAGCAAGCATATAGGCATTCATTAGATGTTGTTTTTCTGGTTTGCATTCTCTTGTTTGGATCACCAATGATCAAATCTGTTGTGTGACTTCTAGACCATTTAGGCTTAAAGATGTATTTTGATGAGCTTGCTTGATTATCATCTCCTCCCCCTAAGTCTGTGCTACCAACATTTGAGAAAACTCCCCCTAAATTTGTGATTAAATCAGGGTTAAAGTGATCCCCTGATGGTGCATTCCCTGATCTGTTGTCCATGAAGTTAACTTCATTTGTTGTAGGGGCTTCTATGTTGTTTGGATTGACATCAAGGATGGATAAATTCTCCATTTGTCTGCACTCATTAGCTTCATACTCTTAACAATCAAAATCATCTTCATTTTCAAATCTCAGTTCTTCATGATAACCAGGGTCTTCAAGTCCAGAGATCTTTTGATCATCAAAAGCTACATTTATAGACTCCATTACCACTTGGAGTCTTTTGTTATAAACCTTGTAGGCCTTAGATGTCAGGGAGTAACCTAGGAAAATTGCTTCATCAGCTTTTGGATCAAATTTTCCTAAGTTCTCACCAAAGTTTCTTAACACATAGCAATTGCATCCAAAAACATGTAGAAACTTGATGTTTGGTTTTCTCCCTGTCATTAGCTCATATGGGGTCTTGTTGGGAGCTTTGTTGATTAATGACCTATTTTTAATAAAGCAAGCAGTGGATATTGCCTCAACCCAAAAATAGGTAGGAATCCTTGCCTCTGCTGGCATTGTTCTAGCAGCTTCTATCAGGGTTCTATTTTTCCTTTCCACTACACCATTCTGTTGAGGAGTCCTTGGACCAGAAAATGTATGATTGATGCCTTTCTCCACACAAAATACATCAACGGCTGCATTCTTGAATTCAGTTCCATTATCTGTCCTCAATATCCTAACCACTAACCCTAACTCAGTCTCCACTTTCTTTACATGGTTAATGATTTGTTAAGGTACTTCAGACTTGGCATTTTGAAACTTAACCCAAGTATATCTGGTGTAGTCATCCACAATAACCATTGCAAATCTTTTCTTTGATACTGACATTATCTTGACAGGACCAAAGAGATCCATGTGTAGCAATTGAATTGGATCTTTGATCATTATGGCTTCCTTGTGGACAAAGGATGATTTCCTTTGCTTCCCTTGTTTGCAGGCTGAACATAATCCTTCTTGAATAAATTCCACTTGAGGTAGTCCAGTTACTAATTCTCTCTTCACCAAATCATTGATAGTTTTGTAGTTCAGGTGAGAGAACTTCTTGTGCCATAGTCTGCTCTCATCAGGTGTAGCCTTGTTGTAGAAACATGACTCTCCATCCACTGACTTAAAATCAGCAATGTAGAGATCTCCTTTGCTTATCCCTGATAAGACTAGCTTCCCATCACTTTTTTTTTAGATTAAACACTGATCCCCTTTGAAAGAAATGATGTAACCTTTATCACATAGTTGACTTATGCTCAATAGATTGTGCTTCAGCCCATCAACTAGTGCTACATCTTCAAATGAGACATCCCCATTTGTTGTTTTGCCATAACCAAGAGTCAATCATTTGCTATTGTCCCCAAAGGAGATCACTGGACCAACCTTTTCTTGGAACTCTGTGAGCAGGGCTTTGTTTCCTAACATGTGTCTTGAGCAGCCACTGTCTAGAAACTAGATTTGACTGCCTTTGTCTTTTCCCTGCACACAAAGAACATTTAATTTATTTTTGGTACCTAAGTGGTTTTGGGTCCTTTAGGTTTAGTCACAATTAATACACCTTTTTCATTATTTGTTACTTTTAGTTTTGACAAAGTACACATTTTCTCCTTTTTAGGAGCTTCAAAAACAGCTTTAGATTTACCAGCATTTTTCTTTTCTTTACCCTTAAGAGTGCATGCAAGCTTGAAAGGTAAATCATCAGCATATAAGATAGTGCCAGTTAAAATCTGTGGTTTTTCCTTACACTGAAAAGATAAATGATTATTATTACCACAGTTCCAACACACTTTCCTAGGGGCTTCTTGAATAGGGGTGTAGTTACTAGCTTTGTTTACACCTAACTTTCCATTCTTATTCTTTTTCTTATTCCCTGATAGGCCTTTATCCCTTGAAGAGCTATGATGGCCTGATGCACTCTTATCCCCTGATGACTGTGTATCCATAGATGCACAGTCTAGTTCCTTCTTGACTAGGGATTTAAGTGCTTTGGCAAGAACAGGTTTCTTGCCAGTCCCACCACTTGTGGAAGCTTCAAACATCGGGAAAACATTCCCTTTTTCTAACTTTGTCACAGCCTTTATAAACTTAACAGGTTTTATAGGCCTTTTTCCAAAGCTAGCTGCACTTTCAACCTCAATTGGAGGTTGCTTCACTAGAGTCTCTTCATAGCCTAAACCAAACTTGTGATCAAATTTCTGACAGTATAATTGATCATCCAGTTTATTGCTTGACTCATTTCACTTCTTTATGACTTCCCTTTCTTGTTTCAAAAGATTGGAGGTCTATTCCTCTCTTTTAACAGCACAGCTAAGGAGATTCTTAGTTCTTGAGAGTTCTTTTTCAAGATTCTCAAGTCTAGTAAGTTCTAATTCTAAAAGAGTATTTCTAGCAGTCAAATGTTCATTTATTTTCTGCACTCTCTCAGTCTTAACTACAGCACTCCTTAAGGTGTCATAAAGATCTTTTATCTCACAAGTCATTTCCTTAATAGTTTTAACACAGTCATTTTTAGACATGTTAGAGGAAATTTCAAGACTTACTTGTGAGTTGTTACTGTCAGTGGATGAGGCCATCAGAGCTAGGTTGACATATTCCTCATTGTCTTCTTCATCTGAGTCAGCTCAGTCCTTTCCCTCTTCAATATAGGTTTTTCCCTTCTTGGTGGCATTAAGAAAGTCAAAGTATTTCTTTTTGTAATCCATATCAGCTTCTTTTCCCTTGGATTCTCCTACCTTTACAGCCTTGCAGCACTCATTTACAAAGTGGCTCATCTTATTGCATTTGTAGCACTTTATTCTTGATTTATCAATAAAGCTTTTGGTGCTACTAGGTTTCTTTGCTGAAAATCTTTTTGACCCTAATGGTTTTTGAAATTTCAGCTTGGAAAATCTTTTTGGTAGAAAGGCCATGGCTTCATCCAGTTCTTCTAACTCTTCAGGAGTGTACTCAGCCTCCTTTGAGTCAGCTTCTTCTTTTTCTTCTTCCAAACTTTCTTCAGCATCCCCTGACTACTGCTTCATCAAGACACTTGGTCTTGCTTCTACTTTGTTCTTTCTAGCAGCCATTAGGGCTTCAGATTTAAGCTTTCTGGTATCCCCTGACATTTCAGATCTTTGTTGAACCTCCAGTTCATATGTGTTTAGGGTACCATAGAGCCTATCCAAGTCTAGGAGATTCATGTCCTTGGATTCCCTAATGGCTATAGTTTTTAGATACCACGATATAGGAAGTGCCCTCATAAATTTTCTATTGATGTCTTTGTCGGCATAGCTCTTCCCATACATCCTCAGGTCATTTACCAACATGTTAAACCTGTCAAACATTTCAGTGAGTGTTTCACCATTTTTTATTGTGAACCCACTACAAAAAAAATGGGCTTTAGTGACGAAAATTTTAATGACGAACAAAATTCTGGTCACTAAAAGTAGCCTTTTGTGACTTAATTTTTTTTTGGTCACTAAATGTTAGTGAACAAACAAATTTAGTGACCAAAACAAGAAAGTGGTCACTAAATTTCCTTTAGTGACCAAATTTGGTGACCACATCTTTGTATCGTCAATAAATTTTTCTTTAGTGACTAGAGATGTTGGTCACTAAATTTTTTGGTGAAAAATTACATTTTCACTCTATATAATTTTATGATATAATAATGTATAACAATTTTGTTTACTTTATAATAACATATAATTTTATGATATATTATTTTTTTGTTGTGTAATATTAATGATAACATTTTTAATAAAAAAAAAGTACTATTTTTTTTTTTACTATAACTCTCCATATTAAGCAATTTATTATCATTTCTCTTTTAACTTTATATTTATACTTTATATTATCATTTCCTTTTTTTACTTTATATTTTTTTACTATTATTTTTACTTTATATTATTTTTTACTATTTTTTTTCAATAAACTTTAAAGAGGTATACACACTCTTCTTTTATTTTTACATTTATTATCATCCTGATTATACCATTGTGTAGATCATAATTTTCAGTATCATTTTCATATATAGCACATGTTTATAGCATTTATGGTTTGAGAGTTATTGATTTTTAAAGTTTAATCAAAAAAAAAATCAAGAACAATTAGTGTGACCCGAAAACCCGAAAGTTTTCCAATCGCGATTCACGCTTGATTGATTCATCTTTGTTCGAATTGATTAAACTAACTTGTTTCTGCACTTCAATCATTCAATTTCCCTCAATCAATTGCAAAAATGGCAAATCATATCTCGTTTCCTTGCTCGGCCAAAAATTTAAAACCCCAAATTGTTCATCTTGATTTTATGTGAGATTTAGTTGTTCAAACTTGCAATTGATTCTATGAATGAGTTCCTGGAAGTCAGGGGATTCATTTCCATACTTGGTTCGTCAAAAATGGTTATTTTTTCGAGGTTTTCAAGTTCGGCCGTTAATGGAGGATACACTGCTGGAGAAGAGCTACCGACGGCGAGGTTCTATCATCTGTTGCAGTGAGTTTCAGGTGACAGCGTGAAGGGAAATGGGGTAATCGCATATGGTAATTGTCTTGGGGGTGCCTCTACCTCTTTTCGCGGTGTGTGCTTGCGTGTATGGGGCTTTGGTCGCTGCCGGCTGGAGATGGCGCCGGTGCTGGCGACGCGATGCAGACATGATGAAGACGGGTCGGTCCAACCCGAATTTGACCTACTGTAATTTTTTTTTACTTTTAGTGACCACTTTCCCTGTAGTAACTTAGTGACCGCGTACAAAATCGTGGTCACTAAAGCCTTTAGTGACTGGGCTTTAGTGACGAGCTGGTGATGACTAATTTTTTCGTCACTAAAGGTCTTTAGTGACCATATTTCGTCACTAAAGGTACTTTTAGTGACCAAAAATCGATGGTCACTAAAGGCTATTTTTTTTGTAGTGACCACTCATACTTCTGTGTCAACAGCTGCAGTTTGTTTTCCCTCACATCCTCAGTACCATCACACAAGATCTGAATAGTATCCTATATAGATTTACACGTTGTAAGATTCATGATACTGTTTAGCATCATCGTCTAAACCATTATATAGGATGCTTGTGACTTTTAGATCCTTCTTTACTTTCTCTCTTTCCTCTAGAGTCATTTCTTCAATAGTCTTTGGAACTAATCTTTCTGGAACACTGACTCCATTGACAATCTCTTGAGGAATGAGCTTCTTTGGAACATGAGGGCCTTCTTCTAGAATTTGCAAGTATTCATCATTGATTGCTCTTAGATGAAGTATCATTTTTTGTTTCCAGAAAAAGTACTTTCCCCTTTCCAACATGGAGACTTTGCTATTTCCAACTTTATTAGCCATTTTCAACGATCGTCTAGCAAATGTAATCTGCTAGTTAGCTCTGATACCAATTGTTAGAACTAAATAAGCTCAAGTGTTTGTAGAAGTTGGCGGGGGGGAATACAAACACTCAAAAATTTTAACTACTGTCGGAAATAGCTACAAGATCAGAAAAATTATAGTGAATATTAAGATGAACACACAAGCATTCAAGTTAAAATTGTTGTATTAAAAACTTGATGTTTATCTGAAAATCTGTTTAATCACAAACGTGATTAATCAGCTACAATTTGTAATAAATTATAGCTTCTATTTCACACTCACTAGCTTCTTATTTTCTTTGAATATTTCTCTCAAGATATATTACAAAGTTTTTCTCTAGTGTTTGTGTGTTTCCCTCTGTTGGTTGATCTGTTGGATATCCACACTTTATGTAATGAGAACTCTTTTGCATATATAGAAGATTAGTTGTTGAACTCACATGCTTAGACGTGTTGCCTTTTCAACTTGGCCGCATTTATGTCACGTTGTTGTCCTTTTGGAATGATGTGTCAAACTGCTGATGACTTTTGTTTCTTCTTTTTCATCCTCTGATCTTCGAGCATTTAATGATCGAGAGTTGTCATTGGATCACCAAACTTCAAGAAATATCTTTCTAGTTATATCTCTTATTTCTTTGACAAGCTTCAATGATTTGTGTGTAAGACCTGATAACGAGTGTATGCAGTCATAACTATCCCCTAATAACAAGCCCTGATGTGGACTTGATTAGTGCTTCTGGATCCCCTGATGATAAATCCTGTTTAAGATTTGATCAGTACTTCATGCTTCACTCAAGTTAATCTATTATTGTAGAGTTACCCAAGTGCTTCTTAATCCTCTGATGTTAAGACTTATTGCATCCATTGATGGCTTCCACTGATACAATGTTGATCATTCCCCTTGACTGGTTTCCTTGATGGGTTGGCTTGTCATTGTCATACCCTGATGCATTCCCCTAATTGGTTCGTCTGCCATTGTCATCCCCTGATAGGTTCCCCTGACAGGTTGGTTTGACATTGTCATCCCCTGATGAGTTCCCCTGACAGGTCCCCCTGATTGATTTCAATCACTGAAACTTTGTCGATTTTGTTTGGAATGTCTGACATGCAGAATACTTAGTTGCTTTTAAGTAGTAACAGACATTCCATCTTCACTATCAAGTCCTTTAGAGGTTTTCACTGATGACTTGCATAGTGTTGTGTAGTTCATCCCCTGAAAACTAAATTGATCATCGGTGGATGCAAAACTTGTGCAGATATATTAAGACTTATAGAATACTTTAAGTATTTACAGATGCACAATTATTCCCTAAACATCATCATCATTATTTAACTCTAACAATATTTATATAAATTTATCTATTTATTATTATACTCACTCTGTTCTATATTAGTTGTCTTTTAAAATTTATTTATGTATTAACCAAGGTTTTACTTTAAAAGTATAAATATATATTTATTATTTTAGAATTAGAACAATAGAATTATATTTTATATTGTATAAACTTTCTTATGATTATAATTATGTCACATATATATTTATAAAATAATAAAAATTTTAAGTCAAACAAAAGTGGAATTTGACCATTAAAAATTTATAAATGTTTGTTAATCAAAAACAGAGGGAGTATATTATTTCAACAAAGTTGATAGAGAAGAATTGGATATTTGATTTGGGTAACTTTCTTTAACTTAATCAACTCAGTAAAATTTACATAAAGACATCATCATTTAGGGAAAAAAAATAATCCTAATCAGAATTGGATATTGCATTTCTAATTATAGTTTAACATTATCTTTTACAAAAATACAGCTAGTTACAACCTAAATCAAAATCAAATATAAGCTAAGTTATACAATTAGTATTAAATTACATAATTATAATTAATGACATATTAAAATATCAATGATTATAACCAACATAATTATGCAATTATTTATTTTGATCAAATATATCATAATTAAAAATCAATTCCATGATAACAAAATTTGTTTACTAATATTATGTCATTCCAACTAATGTTATCCCCTTCCACTTTGTCATATATTTTTTAGGCACTAGGCTTCTAGCTGTAGAAGTAGTTGTTCTACTGTTATATATGCAAATCACTCTCAATTAGTGAGTGATAAGTAAAAAAAGGTATATTCTGAGCTAATAATTAATTAATTAGATAAGTGATGGAGAATATGTGCTGGGTATTATCAAGTAGTGTTATATTTTCATTGCTAGATAGTGGTTGAAGGCTTGGTGTCCATATTCTGTTTTTAGTCGTCAACTCGGTCAATCTAGTGGTTGCCTGCTTGGTCTCCACATTCCATATGAATTATGAGTCTTGCTGTCACTTTCTTATTGGTTCTTGTGTCGCATCTCTAAGTTATTGATGGAAATGTTAATTTGATATGGATTATCTTTGTTCTCATATCTCTATTTTTCTAATCCTTTTTGGGGCTTGCACTTTATATCTCCTCTTTGTTAATTCTCTTATTCCATAAATTTTACTTGAGTATATAACACTTAAAATCATTGTTCCAAAACAAATATGTATTCTCTTATCCTCAGTTTGTATTAATTAGCTTAGTTTCAAGCAATACAATCACAAACTTTACAAAAGGTTAGTGAAATACTATTAATTGTGAGTTTTATTATCTTAAAAATATCTATGAATTTTGTTTAAGTTCAATATTTATGGCTGGGTAATTGGCCTAAGTCCATGTATTATTATCCGTCTAACCCTGATTGATTCGTTTTTCCCATATAATATCTATCTGGACACAAGTCATGTCGCCTAACTTTGTCAAATGTCTTTTACAGTTGCCAAAATATTACAAATCTTAAGAATTTTATTCATCACAAGAAAAATCATACTAAATTTAAATTAGGTTAAAATATTATTGTTTATTAAAAAAAAGCAGAAATCACAAACTCTTTTTTTCTTTTTCACATCTTTCTTTGTATCTAAAAAGTAAAACAAATATTTTATTCAAAACCTCCTAAATAGATAGCTTAATTAACTTTACCACCATTCTAACTTGGTTCAACATTCAATAATACCGATCCTGAACGATTTAAAAAAAACCAAACTAAAATCACTTATCATGTATCCAATTAAAATTTATAATTTGTAATCAACTATAATTCTTATGTAATAAATCAATTTATATAAAGTTCTAAATTCTTAACTTTTTATTGTAATAAAATTTTATAAAAATATGTACTAAAATATATAATTATGAGAAAGTATGTAAAAAATTTATTAAACATATATTCAAATAATTTAAAAAATACTTATAAAAAACTAAAAAAGAAAAAACTAGTTAAATCAAAAAGTCAAACATTATTATTATTTATAATAATTAAAAATATATAAATTATTTTAACTTTTATAAGTAATTTATATAAATATATAATTATAAAAAATATAACTCTTATTTGGCACGACTATCCAAGAGTGATATTAATACTTGTGCAACAAAGGGAGTGCACAAGGACATGCGTGGAATGGGACAAATTTATGATTCCATGTCAGACAAGTCTCACCCGAATTAGAAACTATCTTTTCAAACAAATTTTACAAGCACAAGTCCTCGAAAAGGTGTTCGTAATAATCTTACATTCAAATTTGAATAAATTTTTTAAGAAATACCTTCTCACCACTGTTGAGAAACTTTAGTTTAACAGAGAATACTAGTTGGTTCAAACTAAAATTATCACAAGTGATAAAAGCTTAGGTGTTTGGTTATTTATACTAATTTTTCTTTATAAATTCTCTATTTTGTGATATAATTTTACACACACACACACACATATATATATACATATTTACACATATACATACATATTCTTTATTTATATTATCTAAAGAGATTCTCTAATGAATGTTATTCGCACCAATATCTCTTAATAGATTCTATTTTACAGATTCAAATATATTTTTTTACATTTTTTAGAATTGTTATTTATTTGAAAGTACACTAGTATCTCTATTATACAAACTATAATATTAAAATAACAATATCAAAAGTAATTACTTTTCATTTTTCACATTATTCTTACATCACCCCAAAGAAATAAATATTTAAATAAAATGTGTTTTTGTTAGTCCTTTTTGCGATAATCCCCAACAAACAAACAGAACTAGAGAATACCCATGTTGCAAGAAATCAAACTACTTATACTGAAAATGAAAAATAAGAGAAACCCAATCGAGAAAACACAAATTCGCCCAAAATTAAAGATACCCATATTCAAAACTAAAGAATTTTGATATAACATAACAATTAGAGAAAACAGGGACAAGAAGAAACAAGGGGAAGAAAATGTTAAAAAAGGCCAAACACAAACAACTAGTGATTCAAAATAAATAATGAATTTTCTTTGGACAGATTATGAACAGTCAATCCCCACCTTGATAGATTCACTGTTCACCATCCGGATTTGAGACTCCACCTAGAGAAACTGGTGCAGAGCGTATTTTCTGCTTCGGGACTTCCTCGTTGTGTATTTTTAGAGGTTCTACCGAATTTAGCGCAACTGGTGCGAATGCTCTAACATATGATATACATACATATTCTCAGAATCAAGTGAATATATATATATATATATATATATATTCTCAATTTATCTAATCTAAGACCGATCCCACCGGTTTCTCTTACCATTTTTTCTATTTTACAGAATCTTATGCACATTTTCCTCTTTTTACAGAATCTTCATTTATTATTTTTTTTGGTTAAATAATCTTCATTTATTTTGTTTGCACAAGCTTCTCTATTTTAATGTATACACCAATAAAATAACAATATTTCAAACTCTAACTATCTACATTATTATTATATTATATGGCATTTAAATATTAAATATCAATATATTACATTAATGAATTAATATATTAATATTTATAAGACATTTATATTATATTATTATTATTATTATTTTATACTATACAATACCAATGAGTTAAAGCATAAATAAAATATTGCTTGATTTTCTATTGAAAAATAATATATAATATGTTAATATGATTAATATATTAGTACATATTTATATATTAATTATGTAAATATTATTTACAATATATCTATATATCTATATAATGTGTTTTATATGGAGTAAATTATTAATTACATCAATTTATATATTATATGGTATACATGAATTTAAAATATAATACTATATTATCTGCATAATAGATTATGAAATCAATATTTAATATAATTAATATATCAATACACACATATAATATAATTATATAAAATATAATAAACGTATTATATTGTATATTAGCTTAAATATATAATATGTTAATATAGTAGTAAAATAGTATAATATAGGATAAAATCATAATTATTTAATTAAGATGAATATTGATACTATAGATATAAAAATTCACCGTTCATAATCATCAAATTACCAATCATTCCAATAAAGTTGACGGGCTTAGTCTGATCAGTCACAATATTTACCTTATAAGTTTCTTATTTTTCTTAATTTTCTTATCAACTTGTAATTTTTTGGGTTCACTATTAGTAGTCTTTTGCTTATTCTTTTTAAACTTAGACATAAATTTGAGTCTATTAATCATGTTAGTAGTTGACTCTTGATGTCTAACGGACTCCTCATTACATCTAGCTCTACTGTCATTTTCAATTCGTATAAATTCTTTTAAACTAGACAGAGTAACTTGCATCTTTTTATGATACATATCAATTTTAAATATTGTCTATGAACTTGGTAATTTATAAATAATTGCACCAAACAGAAACTTCTCACAAACGAGAATATCTTCATTATTTAATTTAGTGAGTAATTTTAAAGATCAATTACCTGAGGCAACATGTGTTTGCCATCATAGAATTTGAAGTTTATAAATTTGTCCACGAGATGAAACTTTGGCATCGCAATAAAACAAGTCTTGGTGAAACAAGTCGCAACTTTATCAAACAAGATCTAAGCGGAAAATAATTACGACTGTTTAAATTACAATTACCACTTCACTACACAATACATAATTGAAGTTACCCTGCTTCTGGGTAGAATTGAGTGAACTCAATTTGATGAGATCCAATGGGTTTAGCTTCGCCGTCGTTGATAATGAATCTGGTGCTGATGGTTGTTTATTGTTCTTTAAAGTATAATTAATATTTATCAAATTATTATTATCAATATATTTTGAACATATTATCTGACAATCTTATATCTGAATAATTAGGTAAACCGATGTTACACGCATATAACGTTATTAATATTGGGTTAAATCATTTAAGATATACAGTGTAAAATTTGAGTCGTCAGTATTATTGTGACTTATTTGAAAAAAAAGTGTATGGTTTAATTAATTGTGTGATTAATAATTTATTATCCTTTGTTCATTCAATCCGACCTATTAAGTAATTAGCTCCAAATAATGATTTTTATTAATATATATGAATAGTTCTTTTGACTGTTGTAAATGACCTTAGGAATAACTAATACAGATATGTCTAGTAACTAGGAAGTGAATGTGTTAAAGAGATTTTTTCATACTAATGATATTTATCGTGTTTTTTGACGAAAATGTTTAAATTTATTATGATATAGTCTTTCAATTCTAATTTTATGATCAAATTCAATAACATAGTATTAAACCTTTTATATAAACATCTGTAGGAATAAGTTTTTCGAAACTAATACTGTTTTTAGCTGATTTTTAAAAATGACCCACGGAGTTCATACTTGTATATAAATGAGTTTAACTTGGAAATTGAAAAGAATATTCCTAGAAATTTCTTTAAATTTTAAATTTTTTATTCAATCAAATTATTAAATATGTCCAATAAATTTACACAATTATTCAATTTACCAAGTTACACGTAAATAAAAAAAAAAGATACACGTAAATCAAACAACTGAATCACCAAGTTGAAACAATTGCTAAAATAATAGACTACATACAGATACACATAATTGACTAATTAATTTCAGATAAGTATAATTTAAATTTTTTCTAAAATCAACCGTAATCAACCTCATCTCTCCATCATCTACTAATGAAATTAGTCATTCTATTTCCCTTTTATTATTGGATAAAATGATATTTTTGATCGATATTTATTATTGAAAGTAGTAATAATTATTAAACTCCTTGACATGTACTTTTTTAGTTAAAAAGATACACCTTTCTTTGAATTTTATTTGTCGTTCTAAGAATTTATACATTTAATAATAGATGTTTTTTAAACTATCATTTTATAATTAATGTAGATGTAAAATTATCTATTTACCTAATTTTATAATAAATAATACTAATTTTAAAACTCGTGCACAACATTGTAATCATTGACTTGATTGTACCTGTTATAAATAGCTGAACGTCACAAATAAAATAAAAGTAGGAATCAGACTCTTTAGTGCTATCTTAAATCGGCCTTGATTTCTACTTGGAATACATCACTCGTTATGTCCATATTTGGATTATACCGAAAGGGTCGTAGGTGTTCCTTAGCCCTTGTTTATCCATCTAGATTGGCCAAATAACATGGGTAAAATAAATTGGGTCAAAATGGGTAACAACCTATATTATAATATAGGAAAAATAAATTTAAATCATGTCTTAATTAATTTTGTCTAAAATTATTAATTAAAATGATGTAGTTTAGGGTTCAATAGCTCTTTATATGATTTTTAATTCTTATTTTAATAAATATTATAATTAAAAAATATATGATACATAATTAAAACTACGTTGTTTTATTAAGTAGTCTTAGCCAAGTTTAACTAAGATATGTCTTACATTCCCCTTATTCTATATGTATATATATACACACACACACACAAAAATATATTAATAGATTTTATAGAAATAAATTGATTGATTGATAAATAAATATAAATAGTCTATCAACGAGCATATACTCTTGATGAATCCAATTTGTGATTAAAAGTTAAATACATATATTAGTACAATCACATACCAATTAAATAGTTCTCTTGAACGTAAACAAATCCATCCAATTCGTGATTAAAATAAATTAGATATATTAGAATACACATATATAATTAAAGAGTCGACTTGAACATAAAACTTTATTGTAAATTAATATATTAGTGTGAGTGCGCACGCGCATAATAGAGAGACTGAAACTAAATTGATATAGTAAATGTGAGAATAATTTAGAAAATTACACTTTTAAATTCTCTATGAATTTTATATGTTATAATTATATCTAGACAAATTAAAATATCAAATATAACATATAAAGCTGGACAAATAAGTTTTTTTTTTTTGGCAACAATAGAGGCATAAAATCTAGGAGAAACGAATAAGTATTATTTTAATCGGGAGGAATCGACTTTCAAGTTAATTAAGTGAAAAGGGACTCCATAGAATAAAAAAAATTCACAAACTATAAAGAGGGTGATTTCACATAATAGTTAAAGAAAATATAAATTGATATTAAAAAATAAAAATTCTTGCAGCATAAAAAACTCCATCTTAAGAATATCCATAATTAGATTTTTCCCGGGTATCTCATTCTTTAAGCTGGGGTTGAGTGTGGCTATTGATATAAACAAATATAACTGGTAGCCGATTATTCCCGGGTATCTCATTCGCGGGTATATTGTTTTATGTAATTGATATGTTTGAAACTTGATTTTTCCTGTGAAAGAAAAAGTAATCAATAACTAATTTAATCAACGATCAAGTCAAACATAATTATTTTAATTTTTATCCTTTGAAGATATTTTTTTTCCTAAGGAGTGAAAATAGTATAATTTGGTATCAGATATTAGACGATTTCATTATTTGTACATATAAATTATACCGAATTACTATTGATGCACTATTTACATATCACACCTACAAGATTTAAAAAATAATATATCATATAATATAACATATATTTTTGTTAAATGACATGCAAATATTCCAGAGAAAAAGGTAATTGATATAATATTACTAGCATGAAGGAAATGTTTAAAATATTAAAATCTTATATTAAACAAAATATGCATATGTATAAATAAGAAACATAAATCACCATTGGTCAACAAGTAAAAACTAAAATTACATCGTAGCACACCAATGCCCCTTTACAAGAAGTCAAATTTAATGTTGTGTTTGGTTTGATAAAATGAAATAAAATTTAATATTATTTGTTAGATTATTTATGTCATTATTTGTAAGGTTCATGTCATGTTTCATTTTTTTCCACAAAATTAGGTGTATTTTTAAAATCACATTTTTAGATGGAATTTACCTATTCTATCACAACCCAAAATTTACACACAATTTATAATTTATTTATTTTTATATCCCCTTTATAATTTTGTGATTATTGTATTCTACCGACATTTTCCTTCTTAATCACTAATACAGTTTAAAATCAATTAATTGGATCAAAGCGATTTGACGAACTCTAATATAATTACGATTTAAATTATTATCGATACTTTTTCCTTTTCTCAAGATAAGTACGTTAGCTATTCAATGATATCATATTTAATATGTTCCAATAAAATTATTTTTCAGAATATCTCTCTCATAAAAGCATGGATTGTATTATAAAATAACTTTTACATTTCGATATACTTCCTTCTTTTGATAATGCATGATATTTTGATTGATTTATTTTTTTTCATGTAGCATTAGGTGAAACTTAGTACATCTTAAATATTTTTTTATTTTAATATTTATATCATATTAATATTCATTTTAAATATTTTTAGTTCTCAATTGTTATTTTGAGAAAATAAAATATTTAAAATATATTAAACTTCACTTAAAAAAACGCGTGAAAAGTTAAATGTCATACATTTGAAAAATAAGAAACTAGCATTTATTTGATATAATACATGTTAAATAACTTTTATAGCTCTAATTCAATAATAACAAATGTATTATCTCTCCTAAACTATAATTTTATATATTTATAATTGTGCCTTGCACATACATATGTATATATATAATTATATATGTTCTCACGAATGATGATAATTTAAATTAAGTAAAACAAATGAAATAGTCCCTGTACTTTTTATTTAATTTCAATTTAGTCTATATACTTTTTAATTATCATTATAGTCCTTATACTAATTTTTATAGTTTCAATTTGATCCAACATAAAATAAAATAATAAATTACTATTAACTTGGTTTTTTAATGTAATTTTAATTAAATAACAAGGTTAAAAAATGTCGCTCTATAATATTTTACTTGAAATTACAGATTTTTCATTTAAAAATAAGTTAATGTAAATTTCAAAATGTTGTAATTGATTATTTATTTTATACTCTGCATTTAAAAATAAATTAATCTAATTTAAAATGATTAAATTTATCTTGTAGTTTAGAACATAATAAAAGAATATTCTTTTAGTTTTGAGGAAAAAAAATATATCAATCTTAGTAAAAGGTAATTTTTTTAAAAAAGTATCATATTAATTTGAGGCCACTGACATGAATCTCCCGATTCAGTCAAATATATCTCTAAATAATTGATTATTTATTATTATTAAAATTTTAAATATATGTAGATTTTCTTAAATATGATAATGGCCCGAAAATATGATAATTTTGTTTGAAAAATAAATTTTTACTAAGATTGATAGATTTTTTTTCTCAAATCAATTTTAACGATTTGAAATAAAATTAGTTAATTTTTATATGCAAAGTCTATATTTTAAAAATAATATCACGAGAGACATTTTTTAACCTTATTATTTAATCAAAATTGCATTAAAAAACCAAGTTAATAGTAATTTATTATTTTATTTTATCATGTTGGATCAAATTGAAAGTAAAAAAATTAGTACATGGACAAAATTGAAATTAAACATAAAGTACATGAACTATTTAATTTGTTTTGTCAATTATGTTATTTTGTTAATTCAACTGGCGAAGCTTGCTACTTCTAAATTAGGGTTTAAATTTTATTAACGAAAATCGACAAAATCTATATCACTCGTAAGAGTGTGATAAATTCTAATTAAAAGTAAACGTAAGCGATAAAAATATTAATCCTCTTGTCAATAATGAGCAAGAGTTGTAATGGAAAGGAAAGAGTTTGATGCCAGCATGCACTAATGAAAATTTGAATTTGTATAGTTAATTTTATCGAGTCAATTTGTTCACAGAGTCAACTTAACATTTTTCTATGTTACTGTTAAAAATAATTTTTATTAGTTTAAAACTAAATACAAATTAATTTTGACTTTCAATGGTTTCTATTTTGACTCATAATTATGAAAAGAATCAATAAAATAAAAAATGTTAAGCCTTCAAAAATATTTAAAAGAACATTGAAAAACAAAAAGTACAATTAAAATAAATATTAAAACTATATGATTAATCTTAGACAAATTAAAAAATATATAATTTATAAATATGAAATACATATATAAAAATATACAAATATATGATTTTTATATTATCCAAAAGAGAAAAATAAAAGAAAAAATAACTCGCGTTATGTGCGTGCATGAAAATTAGTATTAGGCATATCTATACTCTCTCTATTTTGCAAAAATGGTTATATTTGAATTTTTCACAAATATTAATATTGCATAATTTGACTGATAATTACATGTATAAATAATAAAATAAAATATTCTCATAAATTTTGTTATAAATGTTGAACTAAAGATAAGACAAAAAAATTATAATAATTTTTTTTAAAAAATATAGTATTATAATAAAAAATTATATAAATATAAAACTTTTTACTAAATTTTATTGTTAAATTTTTTTTTTCCCGTAAACAGAGAGAGTATAATTTTTTTTGAAAGATTTAAGTGGCGTAGGCCTGGGCCATGGAATAAATTTGTGTTTGAAAATATGATACGAACATAGCTCACGTAACACGTGTCTCAAACCCTCATAAATCTTCTAATTTATTGGTCATCACTTATGAAGTATACTCCATTTGCTACACAAAAATAGAAATATCTTGATTTTTAACGAATATTAATTTTGTATCTTTGATCAAAAATTAAATGTTTAAATAATAAGAATTTTTAATTAAATTTGTTATGAATCTTTAAATTATGACAAAATTTATAAGTTTGTAATTCAATTTTTTTTAATTTATAGTAACATAAGAAAGAAAAAATATTAAATATAACTCTTTTTTTGAACAAAATATTTTTTAATTATAATTTTTTTTACTGAAATGGAGGGAGTATTTTGTTACCAAAGTTTCTCCATGCAGTTCTTCCTTTTCCGAGAAGGCGTCTTACAAGTTAAAAGATAAACTCAATTCAATTTCTAGTTTGGGGGATTCGTCTTTTCCGACTCAATGGGAGGAGTTTGATTATTGATTTTGAGGAATAGAGTGGAAATGCAAGAAATTCGATAAAAGATACGAAATGAATATGATTATATGAAGACTTCTCTCCCGCTCTATTTTGAAATTTTTACTAATTTTATCGAATGAATGAATTTTTAATTAAATTTATTATTTATTTTGAATGGAATATTTTTTGTGGTTGGGACAGAGACTCCGTGGGGCGGCGGGCATTATTGATGTCCCACACAGGTGAATTTTTGAGCCACGAGATGTAGATGTAAAGTACAAAATCTGCCCACCCCACTCATTGTCGTTCCAAATAAGTGTATTGTTCGTGTAAAAATTACAGAACTTATCATATTATTTAATTCTTTAAATATTTGCTTCACTATATTAGTTTTCTTTCTTTGTTTTTTAATCTAATTATCTAGTAGTTCTTTGAACTTCAACTTACATTCGTATCAGACTTTATTAAAGAGAAAAACTCTACCGACATCTGTTTTTCTGACTAACAAAATTTTATTATAATTATCTTGAAAATATCAATCGATCAATACTTATATATAAAATCTCTAAACACGATATTATATTAAATTCACTCGATCAGTGGCAGACATAGAATTTTAGTGTTGGAGGTCAAAAAACTTTAAGTGTGCAATAAAAACAGATTTATTAATGTGATAATGTATTATAATTAAAATAAATTATTGAATTCAAAAGATTTATAATATTGTTCTACTATACTTTAGTTTTTGGTCCGAACTTTCATAAATTATAATACTCTTTGTTCCAAAGTATAAAATTATTCTGAAATAAGAAGATCTATTATACTTTAAATATAGAAAATATATATATAACGGTAATCTTTACGCACTTTATAATATTTATTTCAAAATTATTAAATGTTAAAAATACTCAATTTAATTTTGAAATATAATAATATTTAGAGATCTATTTAATGAAGTGACGTATTTCATACGTTGTATAAAAAAGTTACATTTAATTTTTTTTTTGCGAATATTAAGGTTGCATATTTGATTAAAATATATTCTAAAAAATATTATTTTTTTAAAAGAAATTTGTTTGTAATATTCAATTAATGATAAATTAAGAGTATTGTAATGACAACTTCTAAAATTAATATCTTTATAATAAAAATATTACACAAATATATCAATTTCAAATTAAACTCTTTTTAAAATCAAATAAATTTTGGAACAATGAAAGTACTAGTTAATTGGAAAAAGAAAAAAAAAAAGTTTAGCAGGGGCGTAGTCCCCCCCTCCTCCAGTCCTACATTGGATCCGCTCCTACACTCAGTCGAATTAGTATGACTCAATTATTTTAGTTATTACGTTTGTTATATCATTTTTGGCAAAAGGTTTTCTTTTATATTTTTCCAACTCAAATTATGCGAGTAGTTTTCGTACGCTAATCGTGGGAGTGAGTCTTAAGTAACTAGACAAAGAAGTTATGCCTTCAAACATTAGAACATATAATGCAACTTCAAACTGATTGAACTATTTTCAAATACAATCACTAACAAAATCATTAATTTTACAATTAAAAATTTAGTCCACCTAATCCTCCAAACTCATGAAAAATAAAATTCCAGACCTCTTCAACAAAAATGAATATAAAAATAAAACATAAAACAAAAAATTACCCATAAAAAAAACTTTAATTCGAAAATCAAATATGAAAATAAAAAGAATTATAATTAAGAAAATGAATCCCACTTTAAAAGAAGAAGAAAATCAAAATTTTCCTTTAAAAATATTAAACGGACAATATGAAAAAAAATTGGTAAATAAAAAAAACAAAATTCACATAGATAAAAATGAATTTCTTAAAAACAATTATTTATGATAAAACTGCAATTGACACAAAAAATCACATAAATAAGAACAATATTTTTTATCATTATAAATGTTCATATAACTATTTTTTAATCAAGTATTTATGTTTAACAAATATTTAAACTTTCTTACCAACTCTAGAAAATGAACAGAGGTTTATAAATATAATACATATTTTAAACAAATTACAACAAAATAATATAAAACAACACAAAAAATGTATCATGTTTGCACGAGCAACAAAACTAATATTTTTTAATTCATATTTTTGCACGTATTTTTATGTATAATTTAACATGTACTAGATATTATATATTATTTAATAAAAATATGAAAGATGTAGATTACCCATCATGCATAACTTTTTTTTTTTAAATGAGTTTAGCCATTATTGTACTAAATTTCACGTAAAATTACGTACATGTGCATCCATTTTAGAATAGGTGAATATATATTTCTATGTCATTATATATAAATTACTCTGTATATGTTAAACTTAATACGCACACATATATTGTAACAGCCCCAAAATTTCATACATGACTTGGGCACCGTCACTAGAGGAAAAACAGACAACATCACATCTATACATCATTAATGTACTAAGGTATTAATAGTACATCCTTACAAAATTAATAGTATTAATCTTGTGTTAGATATAAATGATGATGATGATGTTTAGCGGATAATTGTGCATCTGTAAGTACTTAAGGTATTCTATAAATCTTAGTATATTTGCACAAGTTTTGTATCCATTGATGGACGACTTAGTCATCAGGGGATGAACTACACTGTACTAGGCAAGTCATCAGTGATAACTTGAACATACTCGATAGTGTCAAGGAATGACTGTTGTCACTTAAAAGAAGATGAGAATTCCGCACGACAGACATTCCAAGCAAAGCCAACAAAGTATCAATGATCAAAAGAACAAGTATTTTTTTTTAAAGGGCATCAATGAAAAGAACCCATCAGGGGAAGACTAAAAATACTGTGTCAGGGGATGATTTCATCAGAGGAACCCATCAAGGGAACCTATTTGGAGATGACTTCATCAGGGGATGAACCTGTCAGGGGAACTCATCAGGGGATGAACTCGTCAGGGGAACCCATTAAGGGATGAACCCGTCAGGAGATGACCTCGTCAGGGGAACCCCCCTGATGTCCAAAGTTTGGCGACAACATATCTCCCGACGAGTTTGACGATGGTTAAAAGTCACTTTGGCAACAGCGTATCCCGCGACGAGTTTGGCGATGGCTAAAAGTGACTTTGGCGCTAGTCATTTTTATCTCCTGACGCCAAGTTTGGTGATGACTTGGATTGCCCGACGAGTTTGACGATGACTTGGATTGCCCGACGAGTTTGGTGACGACAAAGGATCAACTCATCAAGGGAACCCATCAGTGGATACAAGAAGGTCATAACATCGGTGGATAATGAAGCATTGATCAAGTCTTCATCAGGGCTTGACATTGGTGGATAATGAAGCACTGATCAAGTCTCCATTAGGGTTTGATATCGGCGAGTAATGAAGCACTGATCAAGTTATCATTAGTAACTTACCATCAGGGGATCCAGAAGCACTAATCAAGTCAACATCAGGCTTGTCTTCAGTGGATCGTTATGACCTAATCCACTTGTCATCGGGACTTATAAGCAAATCATTGATACTTGACACAGAACAAAAGAAGCAACAACTCTCGAGCATTAAATGCATGCAGAAGAAGTTGTTATTGGAGTTGTTTGGTTATCCAATAACAACTCTCGAGCATTAAATGCATGCAAATCAGGGGATGAAAAAGAAGGAACAAAAGCAAACAGTAGTCTGACACACCACTCCGAAAGGACCTTGATGTGACATACTGCGGCTATGTTGAAAAAGCAGCATGTCTAGCACGTGAGTTCACCAACTGATCTGCTACACATATAGAAAGAGTTGTTACACGAAAAACCAAGCAAGCCACAACACTCAAACACTAGAAGGAAGTTTTGCAATAAATCTTGAGAGTTTTTTTTCAAAGAAAAACACGTAGCTAGTGAGTAAGTAAAGAGAAACTGTAATTTATTACAGATTTGTAGTTGTTAATCACTTTGTGATTAAACAAATTTCCAGAAAAACATCAAGTTATAATACAACTATTTTAACTTGAATACTTGTGTGTTTATCTTAATTTCATTAAAGTTTTTCTGATTGTTGTAGTTATTCCAGCCTGCGTGAAGTAAGTGTTAAAAGAGCAAAAAGTTTGTAGTATTTGTATTCAACTCCCCTTTACAAATACTTGAGCTTATTTAGTTCTAACATCTTGTAGCGGAAACTAAACTATTACAACAGTTTTAATCATCTTCCTTAGGTGCTCCTTACAAGCAAATCAATTCATTTCTCTCCTTTGCTGTCGTGGTACAACCTCTAATTCATGCCCTGAAAATCAAGAACTATACAAAGATGAGCGATTTATGCTCAATAAGCATATAAACACAAAGGAAAAGAAAATAAAGTTTCTGAAACGTTTAAAAGTGATACAATTCTGTTTGGGTGAGTTTTGGGGTGAAGTAATACCATTACCTCAGAGTTCTTATAAAAAATTCTAAGGATCACTGATGATAACACAATCGTGTGGTCCTTCTTGGATAAAACTACCTCTTATCCATCGGGGGTTAAACCTGTTGGATCTGTTAACCATATCGGAACAGTGGGCCAGATTGCACAGTGTGGTCTCTTGGCAAACTACGTAGTCACAATAAATTATCTAGGACAGGTGACAGAACACATCAACACCGATCTGCTAACCATCCCGAGACACTGGGCCAGACTGCACAACGTGGTCTCTTGGTGAATTACGTAGTCACAATAAATCATCTAAGTCAGGTAACAGAACACATCAGTAACTTCCCTTTCCTCTTCTCAACCACGTGGCATGTTCCACATTTTAAGGAACGTAACAGTCTCATGACCCATTTAAGGGACATAACAATCTCACTCATTTGCACATATATAATATTGAAAAATAATTGATAAATCAAAACTCAGTTATATTTGTGCACAATCATTCATATCATGCTAGCGGAAATTAAAACATAGCATTTTGATTTACAAAGAAATTTAAACATAAAAAGTCATAACCTTGTATGCATGTCGAATCAATTGATCATGCGTTTAACTAAAATAAGTATAAGAGTGAGTATATACTTGCCTTTGTCCTTAGCTGAGCTAATCTAATTCACTTGCTTGGTGAAATATCTCTGGAAAACATATATGTTGACATAGCATGAAAATCTATGCTTTGAATATAAATGTGAGCATGTACAGATGTGATGCCCGTACATTTCTTATATTTTTGATACTTTAATTAATCATTTGTTATGTTGAGATTTGAAAATTTTAACTTAAAACAAGTTTCAGAGATTTTTCAGATTTGTTATTTAATCACTTGCAGGCTTCCATATAACTTATTTTGAATTTATTGAAAATCTGCATATTAATTATCTATTAACTAAAACTTAGTTTAAGTGAATTTAAAAATTAATTAGAAATTAACAATTAATTAGGATTATTTTAAAGAATTCCTTAATTGTTTTTGACAAAAAAAGATTTGGTATTTCCAAGGACAGACTGTGAATCAGTGGATAACCATCGAGGCACAAAAGTGGCATCAGGGATAAGATGACTATCAGAGGATACGACATGGCCATTAGGGGATAACCATCAGGGGATGCATTTGTTCGTTAGGGGATGATTTCTCGACCATCAGGGGATAATTTCTCGGTCATCAGGGGATAGTTCCTCGACCGTCAGGGGGATAAATCCTCGACCGTCAAGGGATAACTCTCAGTTGTCAGGGTATAAGTTTTGCTCGTCAGGGGATGAGTTTATTTTATTAGGGGATAGATTAATCCATCAGGGGATGAATTTTATTCATCAGGAGATAACTTTTGCTTGTTATGGGACATATTTGACCCGTCAGGGGATAAATTCTAGTTGAGCTTGTTAAGGACTAACATGTTTCTAAGAGAAAAACACGTTTATCAATGGGTAGCATTCTTATCCATGAGTGGATAAATTTGTTATCAAAGACTAACATAATCATCAAGGACTATCATGCTTATCAAATGATAAACTTTTTGTTAATCCTATCAGAGACTGACAATTTGTTCTATCGGAGACTAAGATTTTGTTTATCGGAGACTAACAGTTTACACTATCGGAGACTAACATTTTATACTATTGGAGACTAACAATTTACACTATCGGAAACTAGCAGTTTACACTATCGGAAACTAACAGTTTACACTATCAAAGACTAATAGTTTGTACTGTCGAAGACTAATATTTTTACACTGTCAGAGACTAACATTTTATACTGTTGGAGACTAACATTTTGTATTGTCGGAGACTAACATTTTTAGCTTTTCAGAGACTAACTTTCGTTTAGCTTATCAAAGACTAACTTTTTAGCCTATTAGAGACTAATTTTTTAGCCTATCAGAGACTAACACTGAACTGCAAGAGACTAAGTTAAAATTTGTCTTTGTTACATAGGAGGACTTTTCATTTATTAAGGGATGATTTTTGTCAATACATAAACATTATTTAAGGCATTCCCTCGTCATCTTTTCTGTAGTGTGTATCATTTCTTCTCACAACATACACACAAATACAGTTGTGAAACACTACTGCAACTTTTATAGTTGTAGAGTTAGACAGTTCTTAAATTTATTCTGTACTTTGAGAGGTTAGGAGGGAAACATGAGTATCCCTTATTGTTTTCCTTATTCTCACAGACTTTGCTAAGCCCTACGAAAACTAGGGTGGTCTAAAACACAAGCAAGTTGTCTCAAAACAGTTTAACTATTTATATAAAAACTATTTGGAGGTTAACACAATTTGTACAGTTGGTATTTTTCAGTATTTCTTATTGTTTTCTTTTAGTATACACAACTAATAACTTCTGATATTATGTGTATGTTTTTAAAAAAGTGTTTTACAATATGTTATGAATGAAAAAGGACAAAAACAAAATAGAACAGAGTATATGATTAGTATAAAACTCTTACCTCTTCAAGCTTTAAAGGAGAAATTAGAATACTCGTGCTGCTTTTGAAAATGAAGAATGAAATTTACGTGGGTGTCAGGTAGAGAGAATTTTTGGAAGTGAGGCTAGGATTATACCTCATGTGATGTATTTATAGTGCTTGCAAATTAACTAGAGCAGTTAGATCATTTTGATGAATAATTCTCAGTCATTGGCTGGATTGGCTAGAAATAATGTCTTTTGGAATTGTGTGATTGGCTAGCTTGGCTGGTGTAGCTGCTGCTTTGATACCAACCAATCACTCACATTTAACTGACATTCAGTTGGACATAAAAACTTCTCTTATTGGTATCCTTGCACAGTAAGTTCCCTTTTTAAAATATATGTACATGCATAACCATGTTGGTAACCATGGTTAGATTGATATTCTGTGACTACATACCTTACACATAGTCAACATTTTACGCTGCAGCTTCTCCTGCAGTGTGTTTCCCTAGATTTCTATTTCCTCTTTCTTCACACTTGATTAAAATAATGTTAGAACAAAATAGGTTCAAGTATTTGTAGAAGGAAGGGGGGGGGGGGGGGGGGGGGGGGGGGGGGGGGGGGATGAATACAAATACTCAAAACTTATTCGATTTTAAAACACTTTGATAAGCACTGATGGAAATATCTACAATATCAAAAAAACTTTAATGACTTTTGAAATGAACACCCAAGAATTCAAGTTAAAATAGTTGTATTAAAACTTGAGGTTTTTCTGGAAATCTGGTTAATCACAAATGTGATTAATCAGTTACAAATTTTATAATGAATTACAGCTACAATCTCACACTCACTAGCTTCACACTTTCTTTGAATATTTCTCTCAAGATATATTACAAAACTTCTCTCTAGTGTTTGTGTGCTTCAATGTGTTGGTTGATCCGTTGTATTGTTTTTGTGTAATGAGAACTCTTTTGCATATATAAAAGATCAGTAGTTGAACCTACGTGATTGGACGTACTGCTTTTTTTAACCTAGCCGCATATATGTCACATCAATGTCCTTTAGGAATGATGTGTCAGACTGTTGTTGCTTCTTTTTGTTCCTCTGATCTGCGTGCATTTAATGATCGAGAGTTGTCATTGGACCACCAAACTTCAAGAGAAATCTTTCCAGTTTATATCTCTTGCTTCTATAACAAGCTTCATTGATTTGCATGTAAGACCTGATGACGAGTGTATGTAGTCATAACTATCCACTAGCCACTGACGACAAGCTCTGATGTGAACTTGATCAGTGCTTCTGGATCCCCTGATGACAAGTCCTGTCTAAGACTCGATCAGTGCTTCAAACTTCACTTGAGTTATCCAAATGCTTCTTGATCCCCTGACGTTAAAACTCAAAGCATACACTGAGGCTTTCCACAGATGCAGTGCTGAGCATTCCCTCTGATGGGCTTCCCTGACAGGTTAGCTTGATACTGTTATACCCTGATGATTTCCCCTGACAGTTTGGCATGCCACTGTCATGCCCTGACGCGTTCCCCTTGATGAGTTTGGCTTGTCACTTCCATACCCTGACGCGTTCCCCTGACAAGTTGGCCTACCTATGTCATCCCCTGATGGGTTCCCTTGACGGATTCACCTGATGGTCTTAATCACTGAAGGTTTGTTGATTTCGTTTGGAATGTCTGATATGTGGAATACTTAAGTGTTTTTGAGTAACAACAGACATCCCTTTTCACTATCAAGTCCTTAATTAATTTTTGCTGGTGGTTTGCCTAGTGAGTTATACTTCATCTCCTGATGACTAAGTTGATCATCAGTGAATGCAAAACATGTGCAAATACTGAGGTTTACAGAACACCCTAAGTATGTGTAGCTGCACAAACAAAACTAAAATCATCATCATCACTTATACTTAACAAATAATCATGTAAAGATTAAGTTTAATATATTTATATTACTTTTGGTGGATTATTTATACACCAACTTATAATAATCGATTTTTGGACATCACTTTGACATAAAAACTCATGCATTAAATATTCAAACATCATATGAATTAATCATATTTATATTTTATTCCTATTTAAAATTCTGGGTCCTCTCTCTCTCTCACACACACACACATGACAAAAAAGAAAATTAGCTGTAGCTGATTTTTATAAAAATGTGCTTATAGTAATTTTTTTTTGCAAAATTTCTAAAAGATCAAATTTTATAGATAGATAGGACATTAAAAAACATAAAAGTTTGTAAATTCTCGTAGTTTTTTTTATTGATATTTAGAGTGGTATTTATAACATCATAAAAACATAAAAAAAATTATTCTTCAAAATATGTTCGACTTATATGATTAAAATAAAATAATGCACTTCATGAGAAAGTTATAAAAATTTCCTATGTCTCATTATTTTTCAATGTAATTTTTATCAGATTTTCAAAAAGATTGTAAAATTAAAAAATTAGTACACCACAAATTTAATAAATAGGCTATATTAGTCTATTCTTAGTAATGGTGTTATGTAGACTACTGTAACTTTAATTTAAAAGTATATTAAAACAGTGATGATAGATTAAAACTTCAGTAATATAATCAAAATCGAATTGCATCATTGTCATATATATCAATTTAATACCATACTTTCCTCTTCTTTGGGTAATTGTCAGTGACGTGTTTTTAATTGATATCAAGTGGAGCGTAAAGGAGTATAATATAAAACATAATCTTCATTAGTGCCCGACGTATACGATTAAAATAATTCTATGACCCTCTTCGGTCTTCTTACTTTAGGGGTAAGCCTAGGAGGCAATGTTCATAGCATTCATCTTATTCAAAATAATAGTCGTTTTATTTTTTTTTACGTAAGTTTTTTGGGAACAATATTCAGTCAATATCTAAAATAAAAAATATTATCTTTTAAGTTGTACACTATTTTTATCATATCCTATAAGTCTAATTACATTATTATTTATTTATTTATACAAGTTTATTATTATTGCATCAATTCATATATTATTTCAGTTAATAATCAACCATCCATCTACTTTCCACCTATCTTCACTAATTTTATTGTTTTCAATTAAAATATCTTATTACTTAAATTTCATGTCCAACCCTATACCATCACATCCCATGCCCCCCCGAAATTTTATACCTAAAACATCCTCACAACCCCACTAAAAACTTATTGTTTTTGACAAATTATCTCATCACTAAAATTTCATACCAAAAAACAATCTCATATCATAAGCTGCCCCTCTCCACCCTATCCCCTACCCCCCCCCCCCCCCCCCCCCCCACTCCCACGCTACTAATCTTATTGTTTTCGACAAAATTATCTTACGGCCAAAATTTCATCCCAAAATAACCTCATACCCTCACCCCACCTTA
Source organism: Centella asiatica (assembly GCA_014636745.2). Taxonomy (NCBI): domain Eukaryota; kingdom Viridiplantae; phylum Streptophyta; class Magnoliopsida; order Apiales; family Apiaceae; genus Centella; species Centella asiatica. The sequence goes on from CM025783.1 coordinate 51,510,537, forward strand.
TATACTTTCACCCATCTCCCACTAACTTTATTATTTTTAAAAAAATTATTTTATGACACAAATTTTCCCCACCCACCTCCACTTTTCAACAAATATATCTTATAACCTAAATTTAATCTCACTGTTTGTCTCCTTATACACACTCACCACACTCACCCCAATCCCCCCACTCACCCACAAGTTTTACTGTTTTCAACAAAATTATTTTACAATGTAAACTTCGTCTTCTAAACAAACCAACACTTTCACCCACCCTAGCAGCCACCCCCACGCCCACCCCCACCCCACTTACTAAACAAAATTACTTTATAAGTTAAATTTTATTCTCTTAACTTTCCCAACCGTCCAACCCCACTTACTAAATATATTTTTTAACAAAATTATTTTATAACTTCAATTTTATTCTCTTAACTTTATAATAAAATTTTATTAAAATATTTACTAAAATATACAATTATGAAGAATCATGTAAAAAAACTTATTAAACATACATTCAAATAATCTGAAAAATTGAAAACAAAATTAACTAAATCGACAAGTCAAACATTATTACTATTTACAATAATTAAAAATATACAAATTCGTTTATTTTTTATAAATAGTTTATACAAATATACAATTATAAAAAATAGAACATGTGCTTGACCCGGCTAAAAAAACTAGTTAAGTTATATGTGCATCACAAATCATTTTATTTTTTATTTTGAGTAATATTAAAAAAAATTCTTAATTTTTATATATGTATTTTTTATTTATAAGTTATATACTTTTTAGTTTATGTAAGATAAAATATATTATTTTAATATATATTTTTCATCGTAACTGTTTTAGTATATTTATATCTATATATGTATTTATGTAAGATACAAAATTTCTTATAACTAATTTAGTTGTATTGTTTTGTTGTTTTTTTTTGATTTATTCTTTTCAAATATTTTTGTACGCTTAACATGTTTTTGACCTATTGATAGTATTCCAATTTTTAGATGAAGTAGAAATTATTAAAATCGAAACTAAATAATATTTTGATTTATTAAAATATGTTTAACAACAATAGAGAAAAAAAATTGATTGAGTTAACAAATTGACTCAGTAGAATTGATTTTATTTTTAAAATGGTATTTGACAATTAATTTAATAGATATAGATATCATAATAAATAAATAGAAAACTTAACTTTTATTTGGCTTATTATTACACAAAATATGTAATTTATTCTATTCTCATGTTATCCATCTCATTAAACCAAATACAACATGGATTACGCGGTATAAACATAATGTTCTTGTAAAATCAAGTGGACTTAAATTAGGTGCATATATCTTTTGGGAGAAAAAGGACACCACGCACGGAGAACATATACCACAGACAGAGGAGGAGATGTTAAGAAAAAGATATGTGAATGGAAATAGATCACACCACGAAGGGTTACGGATAACGTACTTTCAGAATATATTCAAGTCTCACAAAAGTATTATTGTATAAATTTTTATTTATTTTGTGATGATAATTCACAGAATAATCTCTATAAAGATATCTATAAATATATGTTTGTGGAAGATCGAGGATATTTGAAAAATGAGAGAAAAATTGTCTCTGTACTTGTAAAAAGCTCAATGACACTTTAATATATATTTACATATAAAATACTAATTTAATAAGTTTTTTTTATTGATTCTATTTTCATATTAAATTTATTATCAAAAATATTAAAATTACTATCAAAAGTACTAAAATTACTATATAAATAGTAAAATTACTATCGAAAACATTTAAATTATTACATAAGTACTAATGTGGAAGCCTAAAACTTTTGTTTGACCGGAGTTGAATTTTTCATCCCATGATGCACAAAGTGTCTTTTTTCCTTTGTAAAGTCCTTATACATACGTACATACATATTATATTTATACATATATATCTATGTATGTACAAATGTTATAAAAGACGTTAAGCGACTATAGGCGGTAAAGGGAGGGTCTAGCGCATAAACACACACTGTACGAGATTAGGCGATATTAGGTGAGGATTAGGCGCAATACTTTATCCGAGGGCCTAGCGCCTAGACGGAGGATTAGTCGAATTAAGCGATGACTTTTAGAACACTGGTATATATAGAGAAAAGATACTTTAGTACTTCTTGAGAAAAAAAATTTATTCTAGTCAAACAAGTATTTTATACTTCCATATTAATAGTTTCGATAATAACTTTAGTGCTTTTGATAATAATTTTAGTATTTTTGTAGTAATTTTAGTATTTTTGATAGTAATTTTAATATAAAAGTGGAGTCAATGAAAATTTCTCTTATTAAAATCGTATTTTGTATGTCAATACATATTAAAGTGTCATTGACCCGTATATATATACATATATGTATGTGATGTAGGAATTCGAATTAACTTTTGAACAACGGAAATGTTTTTATTATTTAAAAAAACTATAATCCGAAAATCATGAACTACGATCTGCATGCATACTATAATCAAGAATATACCTTGGTTTTTGTCATGATAATTTGAAATGAACTGCAACAGAAAAAATTACAATTGTTATGTCATAGATATGCGTCAATTACCACGCCTCTATTGGTATCCACACACGACCTAAATCACCTTGTCCACACGTGCTAGCGAAAAACTCCTTAGGATTCTCTCTCACAAATCTTATGTGCAAGAGTTATATTAAGCTACCTTAGCTATCTTGATATACATATCAAAATTTTAATTAGAATGAACTTGGTCTAGAAATAGCCTAGTTCTTTTGTGTGCGATCCTATAGGTCTATTTAAAATAGTCGTGAGTCTAAACTATTTAAATTATATCAGTTATAATTGATTTCTAGCAAAACATTACAACTACCTAATTTAAATAAATGTAAGTTATTTCGACACAAACTTTATACAACTAATTAACTTGTCTATTTATATAATTATTCGTAAGCATAATTCTGACATGTTATATATATATATGGATGTCGATCCATAACTAACGTTAACTATGTAGATTTTCCTAGCTAACACATTTATAACCATCGATCGGATGATCCAACGGTGGAGATCAAACACGAAAATTTTTTTGGGGCCTTTTCACCAGTGAGGCTGGCATTTTCGCCAGTAACACTGGCGGAAGGCGTGCAATAAAATTTTTTTCTTGGTTTTTTCGCTAATAACATTGGCGTAAGGAGTGCAATAATTTTTTTTTCCTGATATACTATATATTATGATAAAAAAGACCTATGTCAAAAAAATATTTTATTCTGCCACATGTATGTTTTCTTCTTCGTTATTTCATTTATCTCGTTTTATGAACAATTTTTTTTAATATAACTCATTTGTTAAAAAAACTTTCTTGGTTACAGATCAGATCAATATATCTTAGGTTGACATTTTCATCAGGTTTTTCACTTTTCACCCTTTTAATTTTAAAATAAGTGATAACGATAAAATATATGATGCCAATACATTTTTTGATGATTCAGATTGTGATATAAGTATAAATATTGAGAACGAGGAACATCATATTGATGAAGAAAATAATTTGAATGACAAAGAAAAAAATAAATTCAGACAGTGATGGTATTCTTCCTCTGTATGTGGGTTAAATATTTATAAGTATATTTGAAGTTGAAAAATTCTATAATACATATGCTCATAATAGTGGATTTCAAGTCAAAATTTTAACAAGCAAAAAACATTCAGGCTCAAATCAATTATCCTATAGACTATATGCATGTAGAAAAGTAGGTAGACCTATTTAGAAGAAAATTTTGTTTAAAAATGAAAATGATGATGAAAGCATAATTCAGAGGAAGAGAGATACTATTGAATACACAATGTGCAAAGCCAGAATACTTTTGTTGGTTTGTTGCAAAAGTGGAATTAAATTACAATCATTCAATAGTAACACCTAGTAAAATGAATTTCATGGTAACACACAAAAATGTAACTGTTGCCGATAGAGAGTTAATCAATCTACTCTACTGATCAAAAATCAAACCGCGTTTGACCATAAATGTGCTGAGTACAATGAGTGGTGTAAGGACAAATGTTAAATTCATTGTCGAAGATATTCGAAATGTTATACGCAACTTGCGACATGACGCATTTGATGCACAAGAAGCTTTGGCGGTTTCAAAGACTCAAGTCAGAAAGTTTTGAAAATTTTTTTTACAATATAAAAGTTGACGAAGAGAATCGCATTGCATGTATCATGTGGGTGAATTCTCGATTAATTATTTGTTATAGAAATTTTAGAGACGTAGTGACCTTTGACACCATTTATAGAACAAATAAATATGGGATACTATTGAACGCACAATGTGCAAAGCCAGAATGTTTATTGTTCATAACGTTCAAAATAATAATTGGCGTGTAACAAAACTGGAATTAAATCACAATCATTCAATAGTAATGCCTAGTAAAATAGATTTCATGGCAACACACAAAAATATAACTGTTGCCGATAGAGAGTTAATCAATCTACTCCACCGATCAAAAATCAAACCGAGTTTGATCATGAATGTGTTGAGTACAATGAGTGGTGGAAGGATAAATGTTAAATTTAGCGTCGAAGATATTCGAAATGTTATTCGCAACTTGCGACATGACGCATTTGATGCACAAGAAGCTTTGACAGTTTTAAAGAGATAGAAGTCAGAAAGTGCTAGAAATTTCTTTTATAATATAAAAGTTAACGAAGGGAATCGCATTGCATGTATCATGTGGGTGGATTCTCGTTCAATTATTTGTTATAGAAATTTTGGAGACGTAGTGACCTTTGACACCACTTACAGAACAAATAAATATGAGATGCCATTTGTTCGAATTACGGGAATTAATCATCATTATCAGTCTATTTTGTTTGGGTTTGCTCTTATCAAGGATGAAACGGAAGCTACATTTATTTGGGTGTTAGAAAATTGGCTAGAAGCAGTTGAAAATAAAATTTGGTTGACGATCATGACTGATCAGGATAGAACAATGAACAATGCCATTACTATCGTATTGCCTTCAACCAATCATTTGATATGTACGTGGCATACCAATAACAAGTTCTCTGAGAAACTTCATCATTTATAGGATACTTACAGAATGTTTAAGGAAGACTTCGATAGGTACATATCCATTTTTGTAAATACTCGACGTTAAATTGTTAATATTTTGTTGATATTGGTTTATAATATGTTATTATAGGTGTTTGTATTCAGTGACAACTGCTGAGTTCGAGGAAAGGTGGGCAAAATTCGTGGAACAATATGATTTGCAACATCACGAGTGGCTTCAATCTATGTATAATATAAAGGAGGAGTGGATTATAGCATACTTAAAGTCATATTTTACTGCAGGGATGACTACAACCGGGAGGGGTGAATCCATGAATAGTTTTTTTGATCAATACGTAAATAATTGTACTAGTTTGAAGGATTTTGTGATTAACTCACAAATGGCTATTGAGAAATAATACTTGAATGAGAGAAAACAAGATCTTGAAACAGAGTACAAGATAAGAAATTTGCGTAATAGAACTTTATTGGAAAAGTATGCGACACTTATGTATACGAAGAATATTTTTAAGGACTTTTTCAACGAGTTCTATGAGGATCAAAAGTTAACGTGTCATAAGATTCAGAATTTTGGTGTCGTTGGTACAAAGGGATATACAGTGTTCAATGAGGAGGTACTACAAAACCGACGATATTATTATGTTGTCGTTAAACACGGAGACTCCGACAACGTGTCATGCATATGTCAACACTTTGAGTACAACGACATGATTTGTAGACATATTTTGAGGTATATTACCTTCAAGAGCATAAACGAGATTCCAATGTCTTTGATTTGTGGTAGGTGGACGAGAAATGCAAACAAAATTCATGGTGATCCTGTTTACATAAATCAAGTAAATGCTGAATCAAATTCTGATGTCGGTGATATTAGTACAATATGTTACCATCATTTGAATAGGATTTATCAAGAAATTGTAGTGATTGGATCGATATCGTAATCATCTTACATGCATAGTTTTCAAACTGTGTTAAAACTAAATAAGTTCAAGTGTTTGTAGAAAGGTGGGTTGAATACAAACACTCAAAACTTTTTGCTCTTAAAAAAAACTTGTTAATCACTGCCGTAAATAGCTACAAGAATAGAAAAACTATAATGAGTATTACGATGAACACACAAGCATTCAAGTTAAATTTGTTGTATTAAAACTTGATGTTTTTCTGGAAATCTGTTTAATCACAAATGTGATTAATCAGCTACAATCTGTAATAAATTACAGCTTCTTTATCACACTCACTAACTTCTTATTTTCTTTGAATATTTCTCTCAAGATATATTACAAAACTTCTCTCTAGTGTTTGTGTGCTTCTCTCTTGATTGATCCGTTGGATATACACTTTTTGTAATGAGAATTCTTTTGCATATATAGAAGATCAGTTGTTGAACTCACGTGCTTAAACGTGCTGCTTTTTCAACTTGGCCGCATATATGTCACATCGTTGTGCTTTTGGAATGATGTGTCAGACTGCTGATGACTTTTGTTGCTTCTTTTTCATCCCCTGATCTTCGAGCATTTAATGATCGAGAGTTGCCATTGGATCACCAAACTTCAAGAAATATCTTTCCAGTTATATCTCTTGCTTCTATGACAAGTTTCAATGATTTACGTGTAAGACCTGATGACAAGTGTATGCAGTCATAACTATCCCCTGATGACAAGCCTTGATTTGGACTTGATTAGTGCTTGATTTGGACTTGATCAGTGCTTCTAGATCCCTTGATGACAAATTCTGTTTAAGACTTGATCAGTGATTCATGCTTCACTCAAGTTAATCTATTGTTGTAGAGTTACCCAAGTGCTTCTTGATCCCCTCATGTTAAGACTTACAGCATCCACTGATGGCTTCCACTGAGCAGTGTTGAGCATTTCCCCTGGTGGGTTTCCCTGATGGGTTCTTTGTCACTGTCATGCCCTAATAGATTCCCTTGACAGGTTGACCTGCCATTGTCATGCCCTGACGCGTTCCCCTGATGGGTTGATTTGACAATGTCATGCTCTGACGTGTTCCCTTCACGGGTTCCCCTGATTGGTTTCAATCACTAAAGCTTTGTCGATTTTGTCTGGAATGTCTGATGTGCGAAATACTTAAAGGCTTGTAAGTAACTTCAGACATTCTTTACTATACTATTAAGTCCTTTAGATGTTTTCACTGATGACTTGAATAGTGTAGAGTAGTTCATCCCCAGATGACCAAATTGCTCATCAGTGGATGCAAAACTTGTGCAGATATATTAAGATTTATAGAATACCTTAAGTATTTACAGATGCACAATTATTCTCTAAACATCATCATCATTATTTATCTCTAAAAATATAAATTAATATGAATGAAAGCAAATAAAAGTTAGGCGGTTAAACCGGCCATATGCAGATGAATGTAAGAACAGTATGAAACAACAATATATAAACAAAGTTAGGCGGTAGAACCGACCATAGATGCAGATTGTATTATAAAATTAAAGCTTATTACAAGATTGAAACTAAAATAAAACTGAAAATTATAAGAGATTGAAATACTTAAGGAAGCAGTCTACCTTAAGGGGAGAGAGAATTCGGGAGAGAAGGCTCTTAAAAATTACATGCCTCTTCAGAAAGGAAGAGGTCGCTTTAAATAGACAAATTTTGGACTGCTACAGTGACTTACAGTAAAAGTGCTACAGTGAAAGTCAAACTGTTACAGTGACAGTCTACAGTAAAAATGCTACAGTAAAAAAATCAATTTTGCTACAGTGAAATTGCTACAGTGAAAGTCAATGAATTTTTTTATTTTTTTATTTTTATTCTTCGTCGTCAGATAAGAGAAAGTCTTCATCGTCGTCAAGGTTGACGTCGAAGTGAGGCTCTTTTTCTTTTGAGGCTGAAGTATTGGCTTCAGTTGATTTGGTGCTGAACTTTCTGGAGACCTGGAGCATGATCTTGAGGAGATCTTCTTCAGAGGAAGTTGCAGTTAAACTGGTTGATAAAACATATTTTTGAGCAAGGAACTGGGTCTGCTCAACCTTCGTTGTCTTGATGAATTGTGGGTTCTTTTTGAACCACTGCTAGATTGCTGGGGTGGTGGCATGACTGGAATTGAAATCTTTCCACCATTTTGAATACCCTCAGAGGGCGAGGAATGGAAGTCCCTATAGACCTTTTGGTTTGTGGAACTCCACCTTTTGACAATGAATCCATGCCAGGGCGAATCTAGAGAAGAATTACAGAGACATGGGTGCTGGGGCAGATTGTGGTAGGTTAAACCTACTGCAGAAATAATGGTATTCGTCTTGGACAGGAGAAGGAAGGACTTCAAAGGAAGGACCGAAGGTAGTCCACCATTGATTGATGAACCAATTTGGAAAATGGAACTTTTGATTATGTTTAATGTAGAAAAACCAAGAATATTTTTCTATTGGGTTCTGTTTGGTGAATGCAAGTTTCCATGCATCAACATAATCCCAGTAGTTATAGGTCTGGGGAGAAAAAGATTGAGAAAATGACACAGAGTCTGATAAAAGTTTAAATTTATTAAAGGCAGGAGTCCCTTTAAAGATTGGGTGTGATTTGATCCACTCGGAGGGAGAAATAATCTTCATGATTTGAATGGTAGTATGGGTAATAAAACTACCAGTTTTATCTTGGTATTGTTTCAAACGGATAGATTTAGAATCTATCAAGATGAATTCAAAAAACCTTTGGGTTTTAAGGGGGTGAGAAGAGATTAATCGTTTGTCACAAACAAGCAATTGCTTGGCAGCCAAAATTGGGTCAGGGTTCCAGAAATCTGGTTCCATTTGTACAATCAGTTGTACTGAATAAGATTTAATGTACTGAGGTACTTCAGAAGAAGAGGGAAGCGGTTTTGGAGAAGGGATAAAAGGAATGAGGGTGCCTGGGGTTTTACCCACCAGAGATTGGGATTGGGAAATGGGGTACTGAATCTGAGATTCTGTAGCCTTCACTTTAGGGAGTTGAGGAACTACCTGAGGGGGAGGAATCCTCATGCTTTTGCACCAGGAGAGAAATTCTTCTGGGTAAAAGGATTGAGATTGAGAATCTTCTTGGTCATCAGCAGCAATGTCTGCCCATCTTTTGACTTTATTAATAGATAAGGGTTTTGCCTCTACAAGGGCAGAGAAATGGTTTTGAGTTTGGACTGCTTGAATAGCATTGTCCGCAGAGGTAATTGGCTTGGGTTTTTGTGAAGATTCGACTGAATATTGAGATCTTGGGGAGGACTGACGAGCTGATTTCTCAGCCGAGGCAGCTTTTGAGACAGAAGCCTTATCTTTCTTTTTCGGGGGCATTTCTGTTCTGGAAAAACTCTCGGGTTAGAAAATTAGGGATATGGTTAGAGCTTCCTTTTATATATTCAATGTCGAAATCAAATATAGATAAAATAGCCTGCCATCTAGCAAAAATTTGCTTACTAGCAAGGTTTTTTTACATCTTTTTGTAAAATAGATTTTGCCGTTTGACAATCAATTCGAACTAAAAATTTTTGATTTAATAAATCAGATTGGAATTTTGTGATGCACAAAACAATAGCTAAAATTTCTTTTTTAATAGTAGGATAGTTCTGTTGGGAACTATTCCAATGCTTTGAAGTAAATGCAATGATATGCTCTTTACCATCTTTCTTTTGTTTTAAGATGCCTCCATACCCTATGTCAGATGCATCAGTTTAAACAATTTTATATGCAGATGGATCAGATAATGATAAACATGGTAAATGCTTGACTTTCTTTTTGACTTCCTGAACTACATGAGTATGCACAGAAGTCCAGGGAGGAGGAAGTTGTTTAAGCCGATCATGAAGAGGTTTTAAAAGATTGCTTAAACCAGGGATAAATTCTGAAACATAATTGACACAACCAAGAAACCTTTGAAGTTGTGTTTTGTCAATAATCTGATCAGGAAATTTATCAGCAAATAAAATGCAACGATTGATAGTCCCTTGTTGAATATTATGCCCCAAAAATCTGATTTTTGTTTGAAAGAGACAGATTTTTGTTTTGGAAAGAACTAAGCCATTAGTTTTGATAATGTTAAAAAATATATGAAAGTGTTTAAAATGCTGTTCTAGATTTTGAGAGAAAACTAAAACATCATCAATATAAACAATAATAAATTTTGAGTAATCATTAAAAACATTATTCATAATTTTCTGAAACTCCGAAGGAGCATTTTTGAGGCCAAAAGGCATAACATTCCATTCATATTGTGCGAAAGGGACAGTAAAAGCAGTTTTGTAACGATCACGAGGATCAATTTGAATTTGCCAAAAACCAGATTTTAAATCAAATTTTGAAAATATATGAGAAGCATAGAGTCGCTGGAGGAGATCTTTTTTATTTGGGATTGGGTATCTAATCCATCTTAGGGCTTGGTTTAGAGGTTTGTAATTGATGACTAAACGGGGTGCACCACGTTGAATTTCAGCGCTCTTGTTGACATAGAAGGCAGCACAACTCCAAGGAGACTTGTTGTGGGATATAATCCTTTTCTTTAAGAGATCTTGAATCTCTTTTTGACAGTGGTTGATGAGCTCGTGGTTCATCTGGATTGGTCTAGCTTTAGTTGGGATGGTCTTTTCGTCAAAGTCAGGCTCGTAAGGGAGTCTAACACTATGATGTTTTCGATCCCAAAAAGCATTAGGGACATCAACACAAAGCTGAGTGGTGATTTTGGTCTCTAGAGCTTTAATCCTGCTTATGATAGAAGTGTTTTGTAATTGTCCTTCTATGCGCTGATGAACTATCTCTTCCTTGAGATAGTTAATTTGCGCTTTCTTAGACTTTAGCAGATGGAGGTCTTTGTGGATAGGAGGTCTATCAAAGGGAAGGACGATGGAGGTACCAAGATACTCAATCTGGATTCCCTGATTGGTGACCATGAAAGGGATGATCTGCTGGATAAAAGGGGTTCCTAAGATAATAGGATTGCTAATGTCTTTAACTAATAAGAACGAGGTTTTGAGGGAGAAGGCAGAGTTAGGAATCTTGACATCAACGTCTGAAATTTTGTAGTTGATCCCTAACTTCTTTCCGTTAGCTGCACGGAGCCCTTCGGTAGTTTTTTCAAAAAACTTTGTGGGGATAAGGCCTTCTTGTATGCAGTTAAGGTCTGCCCCAGTGTCCAGCAAGGCTGGAATATCAAGGATAAAGTCTTTAATCTGTAAGGTAAGTCTAACGTGCCATCTCTGGATAGACATTTTTGACATATAGTTTAAAAAACTATTATCTTGGAGGTTGTTGGAAGGTTCAGGTGGGGTAGCACAAGAAGGACCCGGCTTTTGATCGACTAGTTGCTGGAGAACTAGTTGATCAATTTCTTGACGAGCTTTAATCTGCCTAATATCCTCCTTGAGGATGACAATCTCTAGGTCATAATGTGACGGCCCCAAAAATACCATACTGGACTTCAGGCACCGTCAAAAATTGACAAAAGAAAAGTATTAACATCCAAGCATGCATAACATTAAATTAGAGAATTAATTAGTAATCTCTATCACAATAACCCAAAATAATTGTCTAACAGCGGAAGTCTATGTGGGGCCCACATAAGCCTTACAATCTAAACATTTCTATAACATCCTCATGCTTCTCCCTTCCCTGGAAGCCGTCCACAAGAGAACGATCTGGAGCATTCGTCAAGCCATTCTTTCCTTGCCTTTAGAAGACGACTCAGTCTTCTCGCCAAAACCTGTAAATCATTTGGTAATAACAACATGAGCGATTTACGCTCGCAAGTATATAATCAAGAATTGGGTAAGTTCTGAAAGATGGATAATTGATTGGGTTTAAGTGTTTATGAGGTTTGTCGGAAACAATGTCGGCACCTCTTAATATCTTGAAAGAAAACGGATTTTAGGATCCCCGAGTGATAACGAGGGATCTGACCCTTTACTTAAAAGAATAAAGAATAATTTCACATGCGCCTTATAACCATGTCCGTTTGGCGCACGTGCCCTTAGGAATGTTCGTATCAAACAATATATCAGCTGGCCAGCCTGACCACCGTCTGACTTCATCATAATGACATACGTAGTCAATTGCAGAAACCTTTTGTCTGCGAGGGTCCGGTTACCGATGCCTCGGTTCCCGTTCCCTATAAATCTTAGGCCCGGGGTGCCAGGCAGATGCATCCCACTAGCATTTAGTTACCCATACGGATATACTTTACAAGTATGGGGTGAAGAAAGAAGCTTTCTACATCCGTATAGGATTTTCTTTGGCGTGTTAGCGGAATTTAAATAGCTAACGACCGCCCAAAGATCATTTGATTCAAATACAACATTTTTCACGTACATTGGATCAAGGGATCGTACGTTACTTAACTTTGAAGAAATTAAATCATGAATATTGACAGAATAATATCTTGAATACATTACGTATATCGAAAGAATGATCATACGCATTAATTGAAAGAAAGCAGAATGAGTATATACTTGCCTTAGGTCCTTAGTAAAATTTAACACTCGCGTAGTGAGAGTTCTGTAAAACATGCACATGCAATAACATGAGAAATCTCAACTTAAAACACATGAGGATACACATGCGGAGTGTTCATAAAATTTTCAAGTCTTGTGATCGGCTGATTGAGTCGTCAAACGCTAGATTGGGATTCAGTTGGAACCGAATCGGAGTCCGAGAGATTGGTGGACTTGATAAAACGTCGCTCATAAGCTCTCGATAATTTAAATTTAATTATTGGAGGCCTTAGATTAATTAATAAATATCAATTAATCACTTTTAGCTTAAATGACTTCATTAAATCATTTGACATTTATAAAAAAAATTGTTCCTTAAATTATTGTTTAATTGTTTCAATTAAATAATAATCATTTCATAATCACAAAAGGTTTATAGACCTTTTAGCAATTATCAAACATTTATTCATAAATTATTATTTAATTGCTTTAATTAAATAATAACTATCGATCATTGAAGTAATTTATTTCTTAATTACTTTTAAATTAAATGATTTATTAATCATTTAATAATAATGTAAAATTTATTCATTAATTATTATTTAATTGTTTTAATTAAATAATAATTGGTCTTGATTCTTCAATTTAATTAATCAAGGATTATTCCTCAATTAATCTTAGCTTAAATGATTTATTTAATCACTTAAATAAATTTTAAAGTTTATTCTTTAATTATTATTTAATTATTTTAATTAAATAATAATTATTTATGGATTAATGACTCGTCACTTAATTGTGGAAACTAAGAAACTCTAACATCATAAAAAAATTTTAAATTTTTAATCATGTAAGAGATTTATTTACATGACAAAATAATTATCCAAAAATCGCTTATTGAATAATTAAATGTAAAAGTATTTTATTATTATTATTATTATTATTATTATTTTTTTAAAAAAAAAAGATTTGGATTGGGCCCAAAAAATGAAATTAAAGTGGACCGGGTCGGAAAAGGGTCAAACCGGGTCACTGGTCACGGGTCCGAGTCGGAACCGGGTCGGTTCGACCCGACCCGTCTTCTTCTTCAGCAGCAGATTAGGGTTTCAGCAGGGGGGTGCCGCCGGTGCCGCGTTCGTCGGAGCCGCGGCTGCCACCCCCGATAGCAGCTCGCACGGTGAGTAATCGGCGGTGGGAGCACCGCCATGGCCTTTGCCATAGGCGAATGCACCCCTACGCTTCACGCTGCGACCTAAAACTGGTCGGAACGTGGTTTTGCAGTCTACCGCCGGCGAGCCCGCCATTAACGGCGGCGAGCTCGCGGCTGAGCTCCTTTTTACCATTTCTCAACCATTTTTGTCGGTCTAAGCATGGATTCGAAAGATTAAGCAACCAGAAACTCATACAAGCAATCTATTTCAAGTTTAAACAACTCAACCGCAAGAAAAATCAAGAAAATATTTTGGGTATTTCAAAACTCTCGGCCGAGCTTTAAAATGAGAAAAACTTGGTCATTTCTCAAATTCTTTGAGCTAAAATGATCCTTACAAGTGCAGAAACGATCTCATAAAATCAATTTGAACAAGTGGTAACGCATCAAGCCGAAAAATCCGTCGGAAAGAACTAGGGTTCTTCGGGTTTTTGAATTATTCTTGAATTTTTATTTTTCTTTTTAATAAACTTTAAAAATTAATAACTCTCAAACCATAAATGCTATAAACATGTGCCATATATGAAAATGATACTGAAAAAAATAATCTACACAATGGTAAAATCATAAATGACAATAAATACAAAAATAAGAGAGCAGTGGGGTACCTCTTTAAAGCTTTAATGAACAAAATCCAAAAGTTGAGAAATGAATAATCCAAAAGCTTTAATGAATAATCCGAAATTTTGAGAAATGTTTGCTGGAGAAAAAATATCAGAAGTGGAGGTTAGGGTTTCTATAATGGTATATTTATATGACATTTAATTTAATTTTGACCATTGGATTAGTTTTAAGAAAAATTTACTTAGATAGGTAAAAATTTTCCTTGTTTTTGCCATTTAGGGACAAGCTGAAAATTTAAATTTAATTAGTGTTAAATTTGATTTGTTTAGCCACTAATTAAATTTAATGGTTATGCATTGGTTTAACGGATAAGCCGACAAGTTTTCCCTCACCGGCGAGGTGAAAAAAATGCACACATACGATTATTATAACGATTAACGCTTTAAAATTTTTAAAAGGTCATGCTCGTTATAATTTTCGTTAGTAAACGTGCGCGCGTCGATTTGCGTGAAATGCACGTAAATCTGAACATAAAATTTATCGATTGTTGAACGTAACAAGAATTCCATTATAAAACGAATTTAATAGGATTACATTTAAATGAATTTTCGGTTTCTCACACATAAAATTTCAAAGCAGAGCCTTCTCTCCCGAATCCTCTCCTTGAGGATGGCATACTTATTCTTTTAATGTCTGCTTAAGTATAACTTAGATCTGGAACAGATTTGTTGTTTGATAACACTACTTAATGTATTTTGGGTAGATCTGTTCTGTATTCTTGTAGATCGGAAACATTATGACACTGTGATCTTTTGGATCTACGCTGTATGGTAATTCTGTGAAAGGTCGAGGGAAGACGCACACAGTTCTACAGACGCTTTTAACAAAGCTTTGGGTCATAAAATTTCAGATATACTTTGAATCACCAGACTTATCCTTTATATATTATCCGAGAGTTATTAGGTAACAAATCATGACTCCTTTCTAGGGATGGTTGAAACCAGTCTTTGTAGTGGACCAATCTACTTTGATTGTTTCCCAAATTTCACTGTCTCCCTTAGAGACAGAAATATCCTTGACTCCTTAACCTTTAATGTTAAGACCAATAACTTTAAGACTAAAGCTAGAACCCAACCAGTAGCCATTATCTATAGAATTCAGTACAAAGCTATGAATTATGCCTTCAATATAGGAGCCATGAGAACTTTTCACAAAGGCGAAACTGTTCTCTTCCAAACTGACTTGCAAAAATCCCATTTATCCATCCCAAAACCCATTTCGTGGAATAGGGTTAGTTTACCCGAAAATTGGCTTCTCAAAGACGTTGCTCCTGCTAAGAAACCGGAGAATACGACTGTCTCTAGAATGCAACAATTTTCTAGTGGTGTAGTCTCAATCTCCTTCCAAAGGTCCAATAGTCATAGGTCCTTTAGTCAAAGAATTGACAGTCTCCCGACTGAGATCTTGGCAGACCATCAGCCTTCTCAGCATTCGGTCTCCACAGTTATCACACAACTTCAAGACTTAAATCTTGAATCCAGGATTCCTCAAGCCCATTATACTGTTCAGTCGGCACCAACTGAAACTACCCATCAGGAGGTAGAAGCTGATGGTACCATATCGCCAACATATTCTTCAATACAATCAGAATTAAATGTTTTACAAACTGATTTTCAAATTGATAAAGAAAAGCTGAGAGCCCAGTTTGACTCTCCTCATAATGTTTCTGGAAAAAATTAGTTTCTTCAAACTTTTCAAGGATCTACTAGACAAGAGATCCAAGAGCAATATTATGAGTTTTTAAATTTTGTAAAAGAACAAATTGAATTTTTTGAATGGTTTGAAGCTTATGCTGATTTCAAAAAAATTGATTATCTTTTTTCCAAAACCTTAAATGTCTCTAGACTTTGGCAGACAATTCAAGGTGAGAATATCACTTCTGAATTCCCACCAGCTAGAGGGATTAAAGTGCATGTTGATCCCATAAATACAATAAATGCTACACCTTTCAAAAGAAAAGACGGAGATGTTCTTATTGCCAAAGATATACAAAATATTTATGAACAAAATAATTATACCAATAAGTATTTACAAGTTATTGGAGAATATCTTGCGACTAAATCTCCTCAGCCTTTTACTTTGGCACAAAATCCAAGCCTTTCAAAGCCTATGCAATCTTCCAATATTCCTTTATTTAAACCCCACGAAATTTCTCAGAAGTATAAAAGGGAACTTTCGAAGAAGAGCACCACTAGTCATCAGATTATAGAGCTCCAAAACAAAATAGCCGCTATACAGGCTACCATTCCAATTACTATCCCAAAGTCACCTTGTACTCCTCCCCATCACTCCACTAAAAACTCAGTTGCAGTTCTTAAAGAAACGGATTCTGACACCGAATCACAAAACATCCATCAAGAGCGACGAGAAGTCCCTTCTGACTTTGGAATAGCTCCCCTAAGATTCAACAATCGGCAAAACTAGAGGACTTCCCAAAAGTTGTATTACCCAAGAGCTACTCACCCTGATGTGGCACTTGAAGAACAGCCCAATATCCTTCAGAATTACTATAGTGACAACAACATCTATGAATGGAACATAGATGGAGATTCTGAATACAATATACTAAAAAAGCTTCAACAAATGTCTATGGTTGCCACAGCCTATAGGACAACCCACAACAAGTCGATCAAAAGCTCGTCAAGAAATTGTCATCCTATAGGACAACTTGCCACAGCCTATAGGACAACCCACAATAGCCTATATGACCTAGAGATTGTCATCCTCAAGGAGGATATTAGGCAGATTAAAGCTCGTCAAGAAATTGATCAACTAGTTCTCCAGCAACTAGTCGATCAAAAGTCGGGTCCTTCTTGTGCTACCCCACCTGAACCTTCCAACAACCTCCATGATAATAGTTTTTTAAACTATATGTCAAAAATGTCTATCCAGAGATGGCACGTTAGACTTACCTTATAGATTAAAGACTTTATCCTTGATATTCCAGCCTTGCTGGACATTGGGGCAGACCTTAACTGCATACAAGAAGGCCTTATCCCCACAAAGTTTTTTGAAAAAACTACCGAAGGGCTCCGTGCAGCTAACGGAAAGAAGTTAGGGATCAACTACAAAATTTCAGACGTTGATGTCAAGATTCCTAACTCTGCCTTCTCCCTCAAAACCTCGTTCTTATTAGTTAAAGACATTAGCAATCCTATTATCTTAGGAACCCCTTTTATCCAGCAGATCATCCCTTTCATGGTCACCAATCAGGGAATCCAGATTGAGTATCTTGGTACCTCCATCGTCCTTCCCTTTGATAGACCTCCTATCCACAAAGACCTCCATCTGCTAAAGTCTAAGAAAGCGCAAATTAACTATCTCAAGGAAGAGATAGTTCATCAGCGCATAGAAGGACAATTACAAAACACTTCTATCAAAAGCAGGATTAAAGCTCTAGAGACCAAAATCACCACTCAGCTTTGTGTTGATGTCCCTAATGCTTTTTGGGATCGAAAACATCATAGCGTTAGACTCCCTTACGAGCCTGACTTTGACGAAAAGACCATCCCAACTAAAGCTAGACCAATCCAGATGAACCACGGGCTCATCAACCACTGTCAAAAAGAGATTCAAGATCTCTTAAAGAAAAGGATTATATCCCACAATAAGTCTCCTTGGAGTTGTGCTGCCTTCTATGTCAACAAGAGCGCTGAAATTCAACGTGGTGCACCCCGTTTAGTCATCAATTACAAACCTCTAAACCAAGCCCTAAGATGGATTAGATACCCAATCCCAAATAAAAAAGATCTCCTCCAGCGACTCTATGCTTCTCATATATTTTCAAAATTTGACTTAAAATCTAGTTTTTGGCAAATTCAAATTGATCCTCGTGATCGTTACAAAACTGCTTTTACTGTCCCTTTCGCACAATATGAATGGAATGTTATGCCTTTTGGCCTCAAAAATGCTCCTTCGGAGTTTCAGAAAATTATGAATAATGTTTTTAATGATTACTCAAAATTTATTATTGTTTATATTGATGATGTTTTAGTTTTCTCTCAAAATCTAGAACAGCATTTTAAACACTTTCATATATTTTTTAACATTATCAAAACTAATGGCTTAGTTCTTTCCAAAACAAAAATCTGTCTCTTTCAAACAAAAATCAGATTTTTGGGGCATAATATTCAACAAGGGACTATCAATCGTTGCATTTTATTTGCTGATAAATTTCCTGATCAGATTATTGACAAAACACAACTTCAAAGGTTTCTTGGTTGTGTCAATTATGTTTCAGAATTTATCCCTGGTTTAAGCAATCTTTTAAAACCTCTTCATGATCGGCTTAAACAACCTCCTCCTCCCTGGACTTCTGTGCATACTCATGTAGTTCAGGAAGTCAAAAAGAAAGTCAAGCATTTACCATGTTTATCATCATCTGATCCATCTGCATATAAAATTGTTCAAACTGATGCATCTGACATAGGGTATGGAGGCATCTTAAAACAAAAGAAAGATGGTAAAGAGCATATCATTGCATTTACTTCAAAGCATTGGAATAGTTCCCAACAGAACTATCCTACTATTAAAAAAGAAATTTTAGCTATTGTTTTGTGCATCACAAAATTCCAATCTGATTTATTAAATCAAAAATATTTAGTTCAAATTAATTGTCAAGCGACAAAATCTATTTTACAAAAAGATGTAAAAAACCTTGCTAGTAAGCACATTTTTGCTAGATGGCAGGCTATTTTATCTATATTTGATTTCGACATTGAATATATAAAAGGAAGCTCTAACCATATCCCTAATTTTCTAACCCGAGAGTTTTTCCAGAACAGAAATGCCCCCGAAAAAGAAAGATAAGGCTCCTGCCTCATAAGCTGCCTCGGCTGAGAAATCAGCTCGTCAATCCTCCCCAAGATCTCAAGATTCAGTCGAATCTTCACAAAAACCCAAGCCAGTTACCTCTACGGACTATGCTATTCAAGCAGTCCAAACTCAAAACCATTTCTCTACCCTTGTAGAGACAAAACCCTTATCTATTAATAAAGTCAAAAGATGGGCAGACATTGCTGCTGATGAACAAGAAGATTCTCAATCTCAATCCTTTTACCCAGAAGAATTTATCTCCTGGTGCAAAAGCATGAGGATTCCTCCCCCTCAGGTAGTTCCTCAACTCCCTAAAGTGGAGGTTGCTGAATCTCAGATTCAGTACCCCATTTCCCAATCCCAATCTCTGG
>CM025783.1:51530969-51573384 GCA_014636745.2 Centella asiatica
TATGGGTTAATTAGTCTCCGATGATGATGTCATCATTAGTCTCTTATGGGGTTAAGATGACGTTATTAGTCTCTGATGAGATATTTATTAGTCTCTGACGAATAAATACCCACTGATATTTGATTATTTTCCCTGACGGATGATTAATCCCCTGATGATGATCATCCCCTATTTTGCGTACTCCCATATTTATCTTTCAATATGTGCATTTCTCATGTTATACCAACAATGATGTTTTACAGAACCCTTTTGCAACCAGTATAGTGAATTTAGCTAAGGACTAAAGTAAGTATATACTCATTCCACTTTCTTCCTACTGATTACGTAGAATCATTATTTCGATTTACGTAAATGAATGATGTTAATGCCTATGCATGATGATGAACTCTTTTATGATTAAGTAACATACAATCATTGATCCGATGTACGTGAAAAGATGTTAATGATTGAGCTATATGTTATTGGGTGATTGCTAGCTGTTTAAAGTCGCTAGCACACCAAAAAATGATGATGATGATGTAAGGGTGTTGTAGTCGTGAACTTGTATGCACACCTAAGCATACTTCCATATGGATATATAGAAAAATCATCGGCTGTCTACTTTTAATTGTTGAGCACGTCAATGTGTTTGACAGTCGCTGTTTTTAATTGTGGAACATGCCAATTTAAAATGAGAAAAATGTTTTCAAGAAGATATACTCCATATGGGAAGTTAAAGGGCTGTTGAATGATTTTGCTCGGTATTCTGGCCAATGATGTTAGGGAATGATGGACCGAGGCAAGGCGTCGGTAATCAAACCTTTCGCAGATTAATTGGTTTCTGCAAGTGATTACGTATATCAAATGATGGATCAAACGATCAGGCTGACCAGCTGGGATGAAATTTGATTGTTAAAGGAAGTTAGATAATGATCAAGCTGGTCAGGTGATGCATTATCTGATGAAGAGAGGGCGAATCATGATTTATTGAAAGAGGGTTAACCCTTGATATCACTCGGGTACCCTAAATGATACATGTTTATTGATTATCACGAGGTGTTGGCATTGTTTCGCCCAACCTCGAAGAATATTAAAGCTTTTGAATTATCTGTACTTCTTGCTTGAATATATACTTGCTGAGCGTAAACGCTCATATGGAATGTTATGAAATGTTTTACAGGCTATGTCAAGAAGGCCGAGTCACCTCATAAAGGAAAAGAGAAAATGGCATGATGAGAGCTTCTTGATCTCTCTCATTTGGATGGCCTTTAGAGGGAAAGTGAAACGAGAGGCTATCATAGAAATGTTTAGATTGTAAAGTCAGATGGGCCATCTAATGTTTTGTTCTGCTGCAGTTTGATTGGTCTTTAAGTTTTGAGGTTTTGTAAGAGGTTGTAAGGTTCTAAGTTTTGTACATGAGTGCCGGATTTCGTATTCTTAGTAGACTCAATCACACCCGTTCTCTTCACAATGAGAAGGTTCGGGCTATGTGGGATAAGAGCCTTCTTCCTTTTGAACCGATAGCACATCATCTGGGTTACGAAGTCAAAAGATTGTTAGCTATGAATCGGTAACTAGGTACTTCCATGGTTGCCTATCCCTGCATTCGATTCCTGTAAGGGATAGGTACTCATTCCCGGCCAGCAATCCGAATACGTGAATTGGCGACCTTGAAGTTGACTAGTAGAGTAAGCAAAGCTACCTTATGTATATTTCTAGGTTTTCACAGTTTTGGTTTGCTTTTTTGTTATGTTAATCAAGAATTTCTCATATGATCATTAAATGCTTGGCTATGATGTATCTGTCACTTTTAAGTTATTGTTTTGTGTTTCCTGGCGGAGTCCGGGGTTCTAGCTTGGGGACCTTGGGGGTCTGTCACCCATATTGTTGACAATGCCTGAGGCCCGGCTTTGGGGGATTTCCGGGGCCGCCACAATTTTCCACCACTTCAGTCATAAACTAAGGGTCGTAAAAAGGCCACAAGATTGAAGAGCGGAATTGAACAATGTTAGAGTTAAATAATGATGATGATGTTTAGGAAATAATTTGTGCAACTGTAAATACTTGAGGTATATTATAAACCTTAAGATCAACACAAGTTTTGCATCCACTGATGATAATCTTATTCATCAGGGGATGGTCAATCACTTCACAAGACAAGTTGGAAAATGGAACATCTGAAGGACTTGACAAAGTGAAGAAGAATGTCTGATGCTACTTAATAACAGTCAAAGTATTCTGCACATCAGATATTCTAAACAAAGTTTTGTTGATTAAGAACCCATCAGGGGAACCAATTAGGGGGAACCCATCAGGGGAAACTGATCAGGGGGAACTTGTCAGGGGATGATGAAGGCAGACCAACCCATCAGGGTGAGACTTCAAGGTATGATAGTGTCAGGCTAACCCATCAGGGTAACCCGTCAGAGGGAATGCTCAACACTGCATCAGTGGAAGCCATCAGTGTGTGTGTAGTCAGTCATAACCATTAGGATCAAGAAGCACTGAGTGAAACTTAAGTGAAGGTCGAAGCCCTGATCCAGTCAATAAGCATCAGGGGATCCAAGAAGCACTGATCAAGTTCATTAGGGCTTGTTATCAGTGGATAGTTATGACCGCATGCACCAGTCATCAGGAGTTACACTCAAATCAACGAAGCTTGTTACAGAAGCAATAGATGTTAATTGGAAAGATATTTCTTGAAGTTTGTTTTTGGTCTAACGAGAACTCTCGAACATTAAATGCACGCAGATCAGGGGAAGAAAAGTAGCAACAAAAGTAGCAGCAGTCTGACATATAGTTTCCAAAGGACAGCGATGTGACATACTTGCGGCTAAGTTGAGAAAGGCAGCACGTCTCAAGCACGTGATTTCAACCACTGATCTTTTCATATGAAAAGGAGTTCTCATCATATAAATAGATCAATCCAACAGATCAACAAAAAAATGAAGCACACAAAAATCACTAGAGCAGCTTTGTAATAGATCTCGAGAGAAATATTTCAAAGAAAGTTTAGAAGCTCGTGAGTGTGAAATAGAAGCTATAATTTCATTACAGAATTTGTAGCTGTTTAATCACATTTGTGATTATACAGATTTCCAGAAGAATATCAAGTTTTAATACAACTATTTTAACTTGAATCTATGTGTTCATATTTTATTATTTTTCTGTTCTTAGTAGCTGTTTCCAATTAGTGTTAACTAAAGTTTAAAAAGAGCAAAAAGATTGTAGTGTTTGCATTCACCCCCCTTCTACAAACACTTGAGCTTATATTGCTCTAACAATTGGTATCAGAGCCTTTTAGCAGATTTCACTTGCTAAAATCGATCATTATCTATGGCCAACAAAGCTGGAAACAGTAAAGTCCCCATGTTGGAAAGGGGAAAATACTTTTTCTGGAGACAACGCATGACGATTCAACTTAGAGCAATCGATGATGAATATCTTCAAATCTTAGAAGAAGGCCCTCACATCCCAAAGAAGCTCATTCCTCAAGAAGTTGTCAATGGAGTCATTATTCCTGAAAAATTAGTCCCAAAGACGACTGACGAAATGACCCTCGAGGAAAGAGAGAAAGTGAAAAAGGATCTCAAAGTCACAGGTATCCTGTATAATGGTTTAGACGATGATATGCTGAATAGTATCATGAATCTCACAACGTCTAAATCTATATGGGATACCATTCAAATCCTTTGTGATGGTACCAAGGAAGTGAGGGAGAATAAATTGCAGCTGTTGACACAACAGTATGAGTGGTTCACAATGAAAAGTGGAGAATCACTCACTGAAATGTTCGACAGATTTAACAGGTTGGTAAATGACCTGAGATTATATGGGAAGGCATATGCTAATAAAGATGTGAACAGGAAGTTCATGAGAGCCCTTGCCATATCATGGGATCCTAAGACGAAGACCATCAGGGAATCCAAGGACATGAATCTCCTAGACTTGGATAGGCTTTATGGCAACCTAAAGACATATGAACTTGAGGTTCAACAAAGATCTGAAATGTCAGGGGATGCTAGGAAGCTTAAATCTGTAGCCCTGATGGTTGCCAAGAAGGACAAGGAAGAAGCAAGACCGAGTATCTTGATGAAGCAGCAACTGGGAGATGCCGAAATGGAAGGGGACAACGAAGCTGACTCCAAGGAAGATGATTATACTCTTGATGAGTTAGAGGAGCTGGATGAAACCATGACCTTTCTTGCAAAAAGGTTTTCCAATCTGAAATTTCAAAAGCCTGCGGGATCCAAAAGATTTTCAGCAAGGAAGCCTAGTAGCACTAAAAACTTTATTGACAAATCTAGAATAAAGTGTTATAAGTGCAATGAAATAGGTCACTTCGCAAATGAGTGCCGCTAGGCCACAAAAGATGGTGAATCCAGAGTCAAAGAAGCTGAAGTGGACTACAAGAAGAAATACTTTGACCTTCTTAATGCAAACAAGAAGGGAAAAACATATATTGCAGAGGGAAAGGACTGGGCTGACTCAGATGAAAAAGATGCTGAAGAATATGTTAACGTAGCCCTAATGGCCTCATCCACTAACAGTAGCTGCTCACAAGTAAGTCTTGAAATTTCCTCTAACATGTCTAAAATTGATTGTGTTAAAACTGTTAAGGAAATGGCTTGTGAGATAAAGGATCTCTATGACACCTTGAGGAGTGCTGTAGCTGAAACTGAGAGAGTGCAGAAAATAAATGAGCAGTTGACTGCAAGAAACACTCTCTTAGAATCAGAACTCTCCAGATTTGAGAATCTTGAAAAAGAACTCTCAAGAACAAAAAATCTTCTTGACTGTGCTATCAAAAGAGAGGAATGGACCTCAAATGTCCTGAGTCAAGAAAGGGAAGTCATAAAGAGATGGACTGAGTCTAGCAAGAAACTGGAGGATCAATTAAACAGTCAAAAATCTTGTCCTAAATCTGGTTTAGGCTATGGAGAAACTCTAGTGAAGCAACCTCCCCTTTAGGTTGATATTGCAGCTAGCTTTGGAAAAAGGCCAATACAACCTATCAAGTTTGTAAAGGCTGTAACAAAGTTAGAAAAAGGGAATGTTTTCCCGAATTGTGAAGCTTCCACAAGTGGTGGAAGTGGCAAGAAATCTATTCTTGCCAAAACACTCAAACCTCCAGTCAGGAAAGAACCAGACTGTGCATCAGTGGATACACAGTCGTCAGGGGGAAAGAGTGCATCAGGCCATTGTAGCCCGTCAAGGGAAAAAGGCCTGTCAGGGGATAGTAAAAAGAACAAGAATGGAAAGCTAGGTGTAAACAAGGATAGTAATTACACTTCCATTCATGAAGCCCCTAGGAAAGTGTGCTGGAATTGTGGTAATAATAACCATTTATCTTTTCAATGCAAAGAGAAACCACAAATTTTGACTGGCAAAATTTTATATGCTGATGACTTACTAACTGTTAAAGCCTGCTCTTCCAAGGATAAAGGCAAGATAACTGTTGAGAAATCAAAAACATATATTGAAGCTCCTAAAAAGGAGAAAGTTTTAAATTTGCCAAAACCAAAAGTCACAATTAAAGAAAAGACTATTTTACCTACAACTGTGACTAAACCTAGTGGACCCAAAACCAATTGGGTACCAAAAAAAAATTAAATATTTTTTGTGTGCAAGGAAAAGTGAAAAGTAGTCATATCTGGTTTCTAGATAGTGGCTGCTCAAGGCACATGACAGGAAACAAAGCCCTGCTCACAGAATTTCAAGAGAAGGATGGTCCAGTGATTTCATTTGGTGATAACAACAAAGGACTGACTCTTGGCTATGGCAAAGCAGCAAATGGGAATGTCTCATTTGAAAATGTAGCACTAGTTGATGGGCTTAAACACAATTTGCTAAGCATAAGTCAACTTTGTGACAAAGGATTCATCACTTTGTTCAAAGGAGATCAGTGCCTAATCTCAAATGAAAGTGATGGGAAGCTGGTTTTGTTAGGGATAAGAAAAGGAGATCTCTATGTTGCTGATTTTAATTCAGTAAGTGGAGAATCATGTTTCTACAGCAAGGCAACTCCTGATGAAAGCAGGCTATGGCACAAGAAGCTCTCTCACCTGAACTTCAAGACAATTAATGATTTAGTGAAGAGAGAGTTGGTAACTGGGATAGCCTAAATGGAGTTTATTGAAGAAGGGTTATGCTTAGCTTGCCAACAAGGGAATCAAAAGAAAACATCCTTTGTCAGCAAGGAAGCCACAATGATTAAAGATCCAATTCAATTGCTAGATATGGATCTCTTTGGCCCTGTCAATATTATGTCAGTGTCAAAGAAAAGATTTGCAATGGTCATTGTGGATGACTACACCAGATACACTTGGGTAAAGTTTCAGCATGCTAAATCAGAAGTGCCTCAACAAATCATTGACCACATCAAGAAAGTGGAAACTGAATCAGGGTCAGTGGTTAGGATGTTGAGGACAGACAATGGAACTGAATTCAAGAATGTAGCTGTTGGTGGATTTTGTGTGGAGAAAGGCATCAATCATACATTTTCTACTCCAAGGACTCCTCAACAGAATGGTGTAGTGGAAAGGAAAAATAGAACCCTGATAGAAGCTGCTAGATCAATGATAGCAGAGGCAAGGATTCCCACCTATTTTTGGGCCGAGGCAATTTCCACTGCTTGCTTCACTCAAAATAGATCCTTAATCAACAAGGCTCAAGGTCATCTGATTTTGGTTCAAATTTATGTTGATGATATTATTTTTGGATCCACTGACACAAGACTGTGTGAAAAGTTCTCCAAACTCATGCAAAACAAATATGAAGTGAGCTTGATGGGTGAGCTATCTTATTTCTTGGGATTGCAAGTCAAACAAGTCACTGATGGAATTTACATTTATTAGACAAAATATGCCAAAGAACTTCTCATGAAATTTGATATGGAGGACAACAAGGTAGCAAAGACACCAATGGCCATTGCAACCAAGATTGACCCTGATAAGAATGGAAAGAAAGTAGATTTGAAGATTTACAGGGGAATGATTGGATCATTGTTGTATCTGACAGCAAGCAGGCCAGATATAATGTTTGCAACATGTCTTTGTGCAAGATATCAAGCTGACCTAAGGGAATCTCATCTCATTTAAGTGAAAAGAATCTTGAGATATGTCAAGGGCACTGCAGAGTTGGGACTTTAGTATCCAAAGGAGTCTGGATATGAACTGATAGGATATTCTGATGCTGACTTTGGAGGATGCAGAATTGACAGAAAAAGTACAACAGGAAGCTATCAGTTTCTAGGAGGAAGGCTTGTATCTTGGTTCAACAAAAAACAACACTCAATCTCAACATCTACTGCTGAAGCTGAATATATTGCAGCTGGAAGTTTTTGTGCACAAATACTTTGGATGAAAAATTAGCTAATGGATTATGGTCTAAACTATTGCAAGATTCCAATAAGGTGTGATAACACAAGTGGCATTGCCATTGCTGAAAATTCAGTGCAACATTCCAGAACCAAACATATAGAAATCAGATATCATTTTATCAGGGAACATGTTATGAATGGAAATATTGAACTACAGTTTGTACCATCCAATCAGCAGCTGACAGACATATTCACTAAAGCTCTTGATGAAGCCACGTTTTTCAATCTTGTGGGAGAGCTGGGAATGGTGAATTATGTGTCAGGGTCAGGGTCAAATGCCTAAGTTCTGGTATTCCTAACTCATTTCATAAGTTCCTGATGAAATCAATAGATATGTGATTATGTATGTTTGTATTGTAAATATGTATATGTATACTTGTATATTCTGTATTTTTGTTTGGTTGTGTTTGTCTTTAACTGATGCATCAGGGTCAAGGTCTCCGTTAAGGCACATCAGGGTCAGGGTATCAGACTCGCGCATCAGGGTCAGGGTATCTTGCTTTGGAATCAGCGTCAGGACATCCGACTTATGTATCAGCATCAGGGTATGTAAATACAAAGAGCATCAGGGTAAGGTAAAATGTTTTTAACTACATCAGGGAATTACGGTTAGTTAAGTGATGAAAACTCATCAGGATGTTCTTCTCTCACTGATGATATGTCATCACAGAACTGAAATGACTCCCTGATTGCGTGTTTTCAGGGGAAGTTTTCAAATGTCAAAAGGCGGATATTAATACTCTATCTCTCCTACTTTTTAAAACTCCCCAAAACATTTAAGCTTTTTCTGATATTTGCTCAAGTTTTCTTTCTTTTTTTCTCTCATTTTCACAAAAACCCTAGAACTTCAAACCTTCAAAGCATCAATGGCACACCAACAAATTCAAAGGAACTTGACAGTCCCACCCACGAACTATGTGGGTTTCTCTGACATTGATGAGGTAAATGATTGCTTCAAGCCAATAATGAACTATCTACTCAACTCGGAGTATAGTAAAGCAATCTTTACTGATGAAGAAATGTCGGGGGAAACACTGTCTCAACTATTGACAAGTGCCAAGTTCATGTACTCCACCACTAAGGCTGATGTGGTCAAGGGAATCTCTTTCAAAGTTTCTTCTGAGAAAGGGAAAATAACCCTTTCTAGAATTAATTCTGCTTTGGGGCTACCTACTCAAGACCTGGTGGAAGTACCCAGTGATGCCGATCTGCTGGATTTCTTGAGGGAACTGGGCTATAACGCTGCTCCTAACGCAGTGTTAAAGTTCAAGGACCTCAAGAGGGTGAACGTGAAGAGGGAGATCTCTTACCTTTTCGATAAAATCACCAAGGCGTTCTCGGGTAAGTGTTCTAACTTTGAGGTTATTACCTCTTTAACTTTGAAAATAACATATGCTATGATTAAAAATGTAAATATAAATATAGGTAAAATAATTTTTGATGACCTTGTAAATAAATTAGGTAATTTTAATAATAGGAAATCTGAGGTATATTATGCTAGATTTTTGTTTATGATTATTAAAGACCAAATTACTAATTTTTCTTTTGAGAATGATATTAATGTACAGTCATACAAGCAAACGAAGAAATTGTTTGCAGAAATAATAAAGAAATCATATACAGCCGAACCATTTTCACTTCCACAGCATATGGTACAGGTAGTAAATTCTTCACCTTCTACTTCTCAACCTGTAAATTCTTCACTTTCATCTACTATGGCAGAAAAAACAACCACCTCTCTGCTTACCCAAGTAAAACAACCAATTTCCACCCAACCACTCTCAATAGCCCAACCCATAATCTCCCAAAAGACTATTGGGATTAAAAGTAAACCCAGTGAAGTTACCACATCAACTGAGGGGGAGCAAGGAGAGAGAGTGATTGGCTACAAGCGTAAGAAGAAGAAGGGAGCCACGAGTGTTACCCAACAGCCTGACTAGGCAGTATCCTCTCAAAAGGATACTGCTTTTGATAAGGAATTAAACATATTTCTAACTAGTTCCTCTCAAAAGGAATTAGTTATTGAAAATAGTCCCCAACCAGGGACACAGGTGAGTGAGGCACATACACTGACCATGGACTCTGATGAAACTAACATCAGGGTCTCTGAGAGCCACTTGCAGATATCTGACACAGTGAGTGCACTCACCACTCAAGATGTTGTAGCTCAAAAGCTTCTCAATAAGATCAACATGAGTCATAAGCATTCTTCTACAACATCTTTTGATGAATCACCTCCTCGATCAGTGATTCAGCCAACACTCCCATCTACACCACTTCCTTTTTTCTCTGTTCCTCATATTTCTTCAGATATTATGACACAAACATTGAGTGTCATAAGATCAGATTCTCCACATTCTCAATTCGTGGAGGAGCCAAAACTCTCTAACACAGTGATTAATAGTCACCATTCTCAAATGGTTGACTCTTTTTTTCTTGATATAGTCACTGATGATCAGACCGGGGACATAAACTCCAATGTATATACCACAACAATAAGTCTTTATGTTCCCCCAATTGTAAATACTTCTTCTATACAAAAATACACTTCTTCAATTATACATACATACATTACTTCTACTCCTTCTCTTATCACTACTGTGGAACCAGAACCTGTACATACTTTACTTGAACTGGCCACAGTTGCTGATCTCCAAGCCCATAGGAGCCCTACTAGGACAATTTTGAGTGAGGCTGAGAGAATACTTAGTGCAGAGAGGCAAAGTCAATCCCTTGAGAGGACTTTGGCACAAGGAGAGGAAGAGAGTACTGCCTTAGTAGGCAAAGAAAAAGGAGAGAATGAAGGAGATAAGGATGAGATCCTTGTAAATAAAGAACAGAGAGAAAACACAGATACTGTAAATACCACTTCAAGCTTTGAAAGTGATGAAGATGATGCTTCACAAGATGATTTTTCCCAGTTCATTGGAGTTGATTTGTACTTTCAGCAGAATCAAATGTCGGATACTGTACAGTTATTAAAACAAGAACTAACAAGGATCACTGATCCAATCTTGATCAAAGTGTTAAAATTACAGATCATGATTGGTCAGTCTGTAGATATTGAGAATAAGAAACTATACACACATTTTACAGAAAAGATCAACAATATACATCAAGTTGTGGACTCCCTGGTCACCAGCCAGACCCTGCTCCAGTTGAAGAAGCAAGCTGACAATGTAGACAAAAAGCTTGCTGATCTCACTACTCAACTGACCAACATGGAAACTCTGCAACAATCCATGGCTGACACTCTGAAGCAAGTTCTTCAAGTCACATCCCGCCTCTTAACTCCCACTGATGATGCTGTCAAAAACGGGGGAGAAATCTACCAAGCATTCGTCAGGGGATGTTGCTGAGATATTTTTAAGTCAACCATCAGGGGATGTGACTACTCCTGTTCCCGCTCCTAAACCCAAAGACAAAGGCAAAGGCATCCTGATTGAGGAACCAAAGAAGAAATCCAACACTCAATCAGGACCTAAGCTACTTGGAGATGCCATGAAGACAACCCACTTTGCTACACCCGTTGAAGCTGTAATTGATGGGAAAGTGGAGCTGGTCTACCCTCAGGATAAAAAGCTCGTGGAAGCTGACGCAATCTATGCACACAACTTCAACAAGAAGAAGAGAGGGAAATGGAAAAGGAACAAGAGGAAGCAAAGAAAAAGAAGAGTGTCAGGCCAAGGACCTCTAGGAATCCTCAGCAAAGAAAAGCTCAAAACTCGAAAGGTGCATCAGGGGATAAAAGTCAAGACAAAATTGAAGACCCTGAAGCCACCAAACCTAAGTCATTTGAAGCCAAGGACCAAGCATCTTCTCCTAGTACCACAACATATGGTCCACCCACTTTAGCAAATCCCTCAAAGAAGAAAGGCGCAAAAACCTAACATTTATGTTCTCCACAAAAAGTATAGATGTCAGGTTCAACAATAGTAGGGATCAGTTGATAATAGTGCAACTGAAGAGTGGGTCACAATTCAATGTAACAATGGACTGGTTTAGGAGAATGGATGCTGAACAGCTGGGATTAGTTTTGAATCTAATCTCCAAATCTTCAAAGGCCAACAGAGACTTAAGGGGGATGATTGACAAGCTGAGGAGAACCATCAACGATGAATGGAGCCTGCCCACAGCCCTAGAAAGACCACTAAAATTATTCTATAAATCCACTGATGGGCAGGAGAAAAGCATAAGGATCAAAGACGTTGATGGCCTCGACCTGGAGGAAGCGATGCATGTTCTAAGCCAAATAGCTTATCACAAAAATGAACATTTCATCCAGTTCAGAATCCTGCTGATTCAGAAGGTAGTGAATGAGATTGAAGAAACCAAGGCTGATGATGGGAACACTGCAGTAAGGGATGTGCCACCAGTAAAGGGATTTAAAGAATATCCAAAAATGATCACAAGCCCCATGGGTGTTCAATTGAAAAATAAAAAGGGGGAAATCATTACCTTCTACTGGTCACAACTTGCTGCAGCCAATATTCAAGAAATAAAATCTGTCCTTGAAGCTTTGGAATCCAACAACAATGTCAACATTGTCAACTTCATAAAACATCTTCAAAAGGAGCTGGAGCAACTGGAAGCAGGAGGAGAAGACAACAGACTCAGGATTCCTGATCAAAATCCAGATCAAAGAAGACAAGGCCTTGGAAGTGTCTTTCAACCGATTGAATCAAGTCATCCATTGCCTTTTGTCTCAGCAAAAAGGAAAAGGGATCCTGATGTTTAAATCAGCATATTTTTTTATTGTAATAGATATAGGAAAATAGTTGTACAAAAATTCTTTTATTAGTTCATACACAATTCTTTCTTGTATTTAATATTGGTTTTGACATCACTATCAGTGCATCTAGGAATTTATGGTTATCAAAATGATAAACATAAATAGGGGGAGATTGTTATAGTTAAATAATGATGATGATGTTTAGGAAATAATTTGTGCAATTGTAAATACTTGAGATATATTATAAACCTTAAGATCGGCATAAGTTTTGCATCCACTAATGATAATCTTATTCATCAGGGGATGGTCAATCACTTCACAAGACAAGTCAGAAAATGGAACATCTGAAGGACTTGACAAAGTGAAGAAGAATGTCTGATGCTACTTAATAACAGTCAAAGTATTCCGCACATTAGATATTCTAAACAAAGTTTTGTTGATTAAGAACCCATCAGGGGAACCGATCAGGGGAAACTGATCAGGGGGAACTTGTCAGGGGATGATGAAGGCAGACCAACCCGTCAGGGTGAGACTTCAAGGTATGACAGTGTTAGGCTAACCCGTTAGGGGGAATGCTCAACACTACATCAGTGGAAGCCATCAGTGTGTGTGTAGTCAGTCATAACCATCAGGATCAAGAAGCACTGAGTGAAGCTTAAGTGAAGGTCGAAGCCCTGAACCAGTCAATAAGCATCAGGGGATCCAAAAAGCACTGATCAAGTTCATCAGGGCTTGTTATCAGTGGATAGTTATGACCACGTGCACCAGTCATCAGGAGTTACACTCAAATCAACGAAGCTTGTTACAGAAGCAATAGATGTTAACAAGAAAGATATTTCTTGAAGTTTGTTTTTGGTCCAATGAGAACTCTCGAACATTAAATGCACGCAGATCAGGCGAAGAAAAGTAGCAACAAAAGTAGCAGCAGTCTGACATATAGTTTCCAAAGGACAACGATGTGACATACTTGCGGCTAAGTTGAGAAAGGCAGCACGTCTCAAGCACGTGATTTCAACCACTGATCTTTTCATATGAAAAGGAGTTCTCATCATATAAATAGATCAATCCAACAGATCAACAAAAAAATGAAGCACAAAAAATCACTAGAGCAGCTTTGTAATAGATCTCGAGAGAAATATTTCAAAGAAAGTTTAGAAGCTCGTGAGTGTGAAATAGAAGCTGTAATTTCATTACAGAATTTGTAGCTGTTTAATCACATTTGTGATTATACAGATTTCTAGAAAAACATCAAGTTTTAATACAACTATTTTAACTTGAATCTGCGTGTTCATATTTTATTATTTTTCTGTTCTTAGTAGCTGTTTCCAATTAGTGTCAACTAAAGTTTAAAAAGAGCAAAAAGAGATTGTAGTGTTTTCATTCACCCCCCCCCCCCCCCCCCCCCCTCTACAAACACTTGAGCTTAGATTGCTCTAACAAACAAAATCAATCTACAAAAAGACTATGAAAATGTGCTATCTGTCAAGAATACATTGATCATGATAAAAAAAAATCATGACAAAGCAATGGAGATGCGCGAACAAATGCCTCAACATAACATATTAGATTTAGATGATGATGATGAAGAATTGTGATTGAGTTTGATTTTTAAATTATATTAATTGCAATTGTATGACTTTCAAAAATATAATGATTATTAGTATAATATTTATTATAATTGATTAATAAAATAATACTAGCGCTAACACTAGTGATAGCAGAAGGACTAACACTAATAGAAAAGATTTTTATCAAGTATGGACCCACCCTTCCGTTAGTTACACTGGCAGAAGGATCCTTTGTATGATTATTATTGCATTAATTATTATGATTAATATTGTATTAATTAATTAATTTTAATATATATTATTGTGTTGTAAAAATTCTTCTTTCCGCCAGTGAGACTGACATTTTTGCCAGTTACATTGGCGGAAGGATCCTTTGTATGATTATTATTGTATAAATATTTATTATAATAATTTTATCAATAATACTAAATATTATAATATACACTAATAATACAATAATACTTTTATTATTATAATACACAATATAAATAATAGTATATTATATTAAAATTTTATTGTGTTGTAATAAAATTGTATATTATAATAATAAAAGTCCTTCCACTACTAACACTAGTGGAAGACCCTTGACAGAAGTCCTTTCCGCCAGTGTTAGTAGCGGAAGTGTTTCTTTTTATTTATTTATTTTTTATTTTAAAGCTTTCCGCTAGTCTCAATGACGGAATTTTTTTTTTAAAATTTCCGCGAGTGATACTGGAGAAAGAAAAAAAAAAGAAGTCCTTTTCACCAGTAAGACTCGTAGAAAGTATGTAATTTTTTTTTCTTTGTAATAATCAATCTTTGTTTCTTCCACTAGTTCGCCCTAATTTTATTTATCTTCTTCTTCCATCTAAACATCATATGCAACTTCCACCCCCTACTCCCATTTTATTTCTCTTACTCTTCTTCCATCTAACATCATATACAACTTTCGCCCACCAACGTATACAACTTCCGCTGAGATTAATTTAATCTGAATACTCCTTCCACTCGATTTCATTTGTTACATCAAAGTGTACAACCCTAAATTTTTATTAAAAGGGCAAATTTGTTGTGAATATGGAATATTAACATTGTAAATTTGTATGTATATGTATATTGTTCTCCCATTCATGTATGACAGTGTGTACAATGTGTATATATGTTTATGTTAATTTTTTTTCTACATAATTGTAGTGGTAGTGTGTATATATGTGTGTATGGTAGTATGTAATATTTTATTAAAATTTTGTAGTTTGTAATGGAGCAATTTGATTATTTTCCGGGCCCGGAGGACGATAGTGTCTTCAATAATCAATTGTCTCATGTGTCTTCACATGTTTATAACCGAAATGAGTTTAGGACTTTAGAGGTTGCTCAACAAACAAAACAAAAGTATGATTCATGAATTCTAAGTAATGAACAGAAAAAAAATTTAAATGCCATTGGATTTCATGTATTTACTTTTGGTTGTATATGCCTGAGGCACAATACAAGCCTTGTGACGGCGTTAGCCGAAAGATGGAGATCTGAGACTAATTCATTTCATTTGAATCCTTGTGAGGTGACAATCACATTGGAGGACATATATTATATACTTGGTTTACCACTTAACGGGAAACCTCTCACTTGTGGTGCTTTAAGTGAGAAACAAGAAAGAAAATTATTTAAACAATGTTTTGGTGAAAGATGGTATAATAAGTCATATAAGGAAGCAAAGCATGGAGGTGAAATTCGTTTAAAGTGGTTGGTTGAAATGTTTAGTGAACTACCGAATGATCCACCAAAGTACTATGTAGCAGTCTACACTAGAGCGTACATATTATGGTTGTGCAGTGCAATATTGTTTCCAACCAAAACAAAAGACATATGCCCGAAAAGGTATGATTTAAAGTTATAGTCAATGGGGGTCAGCCGTACTACCATCTATATATCGAGCACTCCATCATGCATCCCATTTTAAGGAGCAAAATGAGAAATTTTCTCTGCCAGGAAGGATAACAGGATGCATGACTGCTCTGCAGATTTGGGCATATGATAGGATTTGGATTGGTCGTCCATTTTCACGTATCAGTTCAAATGATTGGTAGCCATGTGTTATTGCATA
This sequence comes from Centella asiatica, assembly GCA_014636745.2. Taxonomy (NCBI): domain Eukaryota; kingdom Viridiplantae; phylum Streptophyta; class Magnoliopsida; order Apiales; family Apiaceae; genus Centella; species Centella asiatica. The sequence goes on from CM025783.1 coordinate 51,546,713, forward strand.
TGCATATGCCAAGCATGCTCCTTACATTGATAGGAAATTTGATCCTCACCACAATATACTCGTATACAAACAAGAATTTGAGAACTAACCAAAGGACAAGTTCAATTGGAGGCCTTATAGACATCTTTATAAGGTAGACGAGGATATTGAGGATGAGTGGATGGTGAGGTTATTTGTAAATTTTTGAATCCCCCTAACCCATTTAGATGAGGTTGAATTTCAAATGTCTAATAGAGTTCTAAGGCAATTTGGCTATCACCAGAGGATACCTGAACCACCATTCAACCACACTGCATTGAGGTTGCCCGTTGAGAAGGAAAATCGATTTGATATTATCGATTATGAAACTCTTCGTGGCCCATATATCAAATTGTGGAATGATTTTTAGGAAAATTTAGTTGGGTTATTAGTATCACAGAATAACAAGGCGAATAGACTGGATATGAATGTATACTATCTATGGTACCATAAGATCACTCAGAGACTTATTTCAAAACCAGACCCAAGTGATATTCGATATAGAAACCGAGTGATGTTTGATTAAGTTAAAGTAATTGACGTGGTACGTAACTAGTCCTAGTATTCTTTAATATTTGCATTTGTATAATGTTTATTAACTTATTTTATCATTTTTTAATTTTTATATTTGTTGTTTGTAGTTGAATAAGGCTTTTGGTTTGTTGCAGTAGTGGGAGAACAAACCACCTGAGATTGAGCAACAATATCAAGCATTGATGCAAGATAACAACTAATTGCTTACTCTATTACATTTATCTCATCTTGATGTTACTCCAGCAAATACTGCTCTGGAGGTTCCTCCTCCAACCATATCTATGACCTCCACTACCATGACACTCCCTTTCAGTTCAAAGCATCCTCTTTACACTCTCTCCTTCACTGATGCTTGGTAACCTCCTATTTTAACTTTCATTCCAACTTTTACTTCAGATCCTCTCATTCCTTTTACAACAGATTTCAATCCTGTCGCTGAAGTCGCACAAACTGTCCATCAAAGAGAATATGCAAATCCTGCCCATTTCTCCCAAGAGGTTCCACATGTCCCTAATCTGGCAAGAGTGTCAAGGCACAATCTGCTGATAGTTCCGGTGAAAGGGGGAATGGTGAAACCATTAAACCCTTGGAAGGTGAATTGGTTAACTCGACAATGGTTTAATGGTGAACTAGTCGATGATTCAAAGTATTGGCCTCGAAAAATTAAAGGTTATAGTATTAATCATGAGGAGGCCAAAGAATTACTGCCTAGGCCATGGCTAGGCAATACAATTGTGGATGCCTATCAAGAATTGTTGGTAGAAAGAGACGCCATCATAACATGAGCTAGAAATAAGTTAAAAAGAATTTTCTACTATTTGCATACTTTCTTCATTGCTGTGGGTCGAATCATAATAAATGTCAGAGGGCAAACTGATATTGCAAATGCAGTTGACTTTGTGTAACACTTTGTAGAAAAAAATGGTTTACATGTATCGAAATGTAATGTCATTTTCATGCCATTTCATTCCAGCATGCACGAACATTTTATCTTGGTGATGTTCAACGTTAAGGCATGGGCAATAAAAATTATTGATCCTATGCATCCTAAGATGACTCCGACATAGTTGGATGCGAGATACCGTGCGGATGTTGCAATTGTGATAAGTACAAAAGATTTTATGTTGATTTATATATGATTTCAATTTTTAATTATCACTTAATAATTTTTATGTTTGAAATGAGCAGAAGAGTCTTGTATCTATCTTGCTCAAACTTGCTGACCTTGAGACCAATTGACCCCTAAGAGATGCAAAACTCGGGATAAAAGTTGAAGTGGCAAAAAAACATAATGGTTCAGATTGCGGGGTTTATATTTGTAAATACATGGACACAATCTCACGTGGACTAAATCTCACTGTAGCTAAATAGATAGTTGAACATGCATCTATTCTTCGTTTGCGTCTTACTTGGGAACTACATAAATGAATGACGAGAGGTCTTCCTAGAGAGCGCAAGATGGTAGGATCAATGTTGTTGGATTCTGACGAAGAAAAATGATTAATTTGTAAGATCAGGATTGAGATGTAATACAATTTTAGATTTCAGTGTATTATATATGTTTTTTGTTGATACTGTGTTATATATTTGTATTTGTTGATGGTGTATTATATTTCAAGCATAAATATCAAACATAAGTGCTATCACAACCCTTCTGTCAGTGAAATCAAACAAAAAATAAATAAATAAGGCCCTTTTCACCAGTGAGACTGACAGAAATGGCTTTTTTTTTTTTTTACCTTCCATCAATCTCATTGGCGAAAAGGGACGTTTTTTTTTGATATACTTTCCGTCAGTCTCACTTGCGGAAAGAGCCATTTTTTTTTTGTTCGGTTGTTTGATCTCTACCGTTAGATCATCCAATTAAAGATTATAAATGTGTTAGCTAAGAAAGTTTTTATAGCTAACGTTAGTCATATATTGACCCCCTATATATATATATATATATATATATATATCAATTCTTTCAACTCTAAAAATTGATAAAACACATTGAGAGTTTTTTGTAACTGACACGTTATAAGTAATCATAACAATTCAAAACAAATAGCTATAAAACTATGAGTAACTGAGTTCTAATATTTTATGGCTTGAAAAATTTCGGAGTCTCCACAAGTGAGGCCTCTCTGGGACCTCGGGGTGGCATATGCCCTCCTTCCCCCCTCCCTTCATCTTATAGCTATAATAATTATATTAACGGTGTTTGTATATTTTTGTCTTCTTAATTTTAAAAAAAAAGTTTATTACGACAATATTTTTAATTGCGCAAATTTATAAAAAAAGATATATTAAATACCATTGATAATGAGATAATTATTAAAATATATATTTAAAAGATATGAAACGTTGAAGAATTGTTTTATAATTAATAAAATTTATTATTGTCAATGAAGAATTAGATATTTTTTTTTATTAATTATTGCTTTGTCAATTCTAAAGGGCTCTTGGAAACGTTTTTGAGAAAACAACAATCCCTTACCCGCTTGCGATTATACCCTCATAAAATTTTATGAATGATAAATTGATTTTTAAATGACGTTAGAAATTCAATTCCTTAAAAAATTTACTATATTAAATGTAACTCCTTTAATCAACGATAGAGCAAGATTAGTAAAATGATGGAATAAGATTTACCTAAAAGTCTTCAATTTCTTAATGCAATATGATGTGTATAATTTTTGAAAGTGCACAAATCCTTCTAATATTAATGTTCGTACGGGTTGATTTATAGAAATTAGAAATTTTTTAATATGCTTAATATTTAACTTAGGCAAAATAGAAACATAATGATTGAGTACTTTGTGTAGTTAAGCTAAATATAAAAAAAAATAATATGATATGTATATTTTAAACGTAATAATTTAAAGTAACTTAGACATAAATAAATTATAACAAAGTAGAAAATCATTGTTACATATATTGAAATATAAGGTTGCAATAGAAGGTGTAATCATGAATAATAAAATATTATTGACTTCGTAACTAAATGTTTACAAAGATATAACAGCTGGTAATTGAATAACAACAATAAGAAAAATAATGTATAGATGGTTGAAGGAAGAAAATATAATAACGAACGAAAAAAATGAAACTTGAACTAAAAAAACTAAAAACTAAAAATACTCCTATTGGCTTCTAATTGTACAAGTATTTATAGGATTAACTAGATACATTACTAAAATATGAAAAATCTAAATTTTATCACTTGAAATGTATTTAATTTATTCCAACTTTATCTCTTGAACTCTTTTGATATTATCTAATCTCTATCACTTTATCACTTTAAGTAGTGGATATTTCTTCAACTTGTGTTTGTCCCGATGAGTATTTGTAGAAGGGGGGTTGAATACAATTACTAACTTTTTTTTGAATTAAAATGTTATGAACAATTTAAAACCCAATAATAGTTATATCACCTTACTGATATGATAAAACAATTGAAACAATAAAGTAAATAGCAAGATATGAATGATTATCAACAACATGAAATTTTATTGTCATTCAATTTGAATCTATACAACTCTTTCTGATAGTGTTCACCAACTACTGCCTAAAAAATAATTTCTAACTTTTCAAGTTCTAACAACTTACTGCTCTCTATATCTCTCACTAAATATTTTAACTCTTTGTTTCTTTTTGATACAACTTCTCTTTCTGTAAATGAATTACAACTTCTCACTTTCTGTAAATTGATTACAGGTGCTAGCTCTCACTTTTTCTATGTATAGAGATGTATTTGATGGCCTGAGATAGGAGATGTATTCTGAGATATGTTGTTGATATGTGTTTTCAGATCAGTCTCAGATGTATGTCTAATAGATATGTTTTACCTCAGTTGCCCTGTGTCTCTATTTATAGACACAACTCCCCTATTCTCCAAGTTTTTTCTTTGAGCTGCCTTTAAAAATATTTTTGATATTTTTTGGTAATTGCAACTCTGTCACGTAACTTCTTTTGTATAACCTTTCTAGCACGTCAATTTGTCATGTAACTTATCTGATACACTCTCTCTTCTTATTGTACCAGCTCCCTTATTGTATTCTTGGAGTTCTTCGGATAAGTTATTTATGTAGCATCTGAATTTGTATAACTTATCTCTTTGACCTTCTTTGGTTCTTATTGGACTAGCTTCCGTATTTTTCTCTTCAAGTTTGTATAAGTTATCTCTGCAGTTTTCACACCAGTCACTTTATAGACATGTTATGTATATGTATAACTTATTTTCTTATTTTTCTTTATAAGTTATCCCTACAATTTTCACACTTGTAACTTTATACACGTGTGTGTATGTATAACTTATCTCTTTGAAGATTTTCTGGTAGCCAATATCTCTTTATTGGACCACCATCTTTACTTTAATTTCACAGCCCAATCTGATTTAGTGGACTGTGTAGTCAGCCATATGTCATCTTCAATATCAACTGATGAAGAATTTAACTGTTGATGACGAAATTATCTGTTGATGGATTTATCCACTGATGAACAAATTTTGGCGATGAATAAACTTGTCTCTATTTGATTTAAATGATCAGGAGACTTTCCAATGATTTTGGCGATAGTCATTTAAGTTTGGCATTATTGCAAGAACTTTAGCGATGACTTTGGTAATAGTCATTTAAATTTGGTGCTATTATTGATTTAGTTGACAACTTTGGAGATAGTCAAATGACTTTGGCATAGAAGTACTTTGCGCAGACTTTGGTGATACTCAAATAACTTTGGTGATAGTTAACTGGCTTTGGCAATAGTCAAATTCTAGTTGAGTTCATTAATCTTCAATCTTTGTTCATCAGCTGCAGTGCTGTAGAATATCTTCTTATGGCTACTGTGATAAAATATCTTCTGAGCTATCTTTTTTATGCATATTTTACATTGTCAGAGGATACCTTCCACTAGTTTGGCCGGTGTTGTGGCTGCAAAAACTCAAACAATTACCTATCATAGCCGACAATCTATTGGACAAATATCCTTCTCCCGTTGGTGCCTTATGCAACACTCTTTCTTTAAAGAAATATAATTAAAAACATAGTCAGGCAGATATTTGAGATTGTACTGTTGGGGTTGCCTTATTAGACATGGATCACGTGCATCTCAAACCCTGATATAATATAATTATATCACTTACACACATTAGTCCTTGGTCAATAATATACACTGTAGTTCTTCCTTGCAGTGAGTCTTCCTCAAGTAATATTTACTATTATTTCTTGTTAGTGCTTTGTTAAAATAGTCATTTAAAGATTTGAGTTCAAAATATATTCATATTCCTTTGGACATCACATTGTCATAGAAACTTTCGTTCAAGATATGAATTAATTATTCGTATAGATTGTAAATTAATCCTTCATACATAATATGAATTAATCATTCATACATCATACTCCTACATTTATTTTCGGGTTCTCAAATCTTCCCCCCTTAAAATAAGTATAGTCCTCAAAACTTAACTAATAAAAAAGATGGGGGTACTTTTGCATCATCATCTCTTCTAGTTCGTATGTTGCTTCTTCAACATTGTGATTCCTCCATAGAACTTTGACAAAGAGAATCTCTTTATTTCTTAGAACTTTCACCTGTCGATCCAGAATTTGCACTGAAATCTCTTTATAATGCAAATTTGGTTGAAGTTCAATAGGCTGATAATCAATGATGCCAGTGTGGTCCCCTTTATAGGGTCATAGTACTGACATATTGAAAACATCATGAACATGTCCTAGAGCTGAGGGCAATGCCAGTTGATAAGCCATTTCGCCATTGTGGCAAAGTATTTCAAATGGTGCGATATAGCGGGGACTTAGTTTGCCCTTCTACCCAAAATGCATGATGCCCTTCCATAGCGAAATCTTGAGCAATGCATAACCTCCAACTTCTAGTGTCTGATCCTTTCGATGTTGATACGCATATTGCTTTTGTCGATCTTGTGCTGCCCTCATTCTTTCTTGGATGACTCGGATCGCATCCTCAGTCTGTTGAACCATTTCTGGTCCCTCTAGTTTTCTCTCTCCAACCTCATTCCAATACAATGGTGTTCTACACTTTCTACCATATAAAGCTTCAAACGGGGCCATTCCTATGCTTGTATGGAAGCTATTGTTGTAAGCGAACTCGATAAGTGGTAGGTGTTCATCCTAATGTCCAGTAAAATCCAAAGAATACGCTCTCAACATATCCTCCAAGGTTTGAATTGTTCTTTCGGATTGTCCGTCAGTTTGCGGGTGAAATGTAGTACTCATGTCCAATCTTGTCCTTAAATAATCTTGAAAGCTACACCAGAATCTAGACGTGAAGTGCGGATCACGTTCTGACACGATCGAGACTAGTACTCCAAGTCAGCTGATAATCTCTTTTACATTCAACTTGACTAATTGGTCCATTTTGTAAGTGTCCTTGATGGGCAGAAAGTGTGCAGACTTGGTCAATCTATCCATGATTACCCATATTGCATTAATTCCCTTCTGTGTTGTTGGTAATCCAACCACGAAGTCCATTATGATGTATTCCCATTTTCATTCTGGGATGTCGAAAGATTGTAGTAGTCCATTTAGCTTTTGGTGTTCAGCTTTTACTTGCTGAAAGGTGAGACACGTGCTGACCCATTCAACTATTTCTTTCTTTATGTTCGGCCACCAAAACTTTTATTTCAAATCTTGATACATCTTTGTCCCTCCTGGATGTATCGAAGATTTGGAACTATAGGCCTCTTGTAATAAGTTTCTCCTCAATTTCAACTTTGTCAGAATCCAGACTCTATCCTCCAATCTCATCAGTCCATCGTCGTGGATTTGACACTTTCCATTTTCTCTTCTTAGCAACTTCCCCCTTTCTTCTGCAAATTCCTCTTGGGCCTCCTTTATGACATCCAGTAATTTTGGTCTTGCACTGACTTCCTCTTCTATCTCCCTTCTTTGTCGAGTTGTGATAACATTCAGTCGTAGTCATTCCAAATCCATCCTTACTTTCTCTTGAATTTTTATCTTGTTCAACTTTTCACGTCTACTCAGAGCATCAACTACTACATTCGCCTTACCAGGGTGATAATTGATTGAGCAGTCGTAGTCCTTGATTAGTTCCAACCATTGTCTTTGTCACATGTTTAGATTTTTTTGTGTGAAGACGTATTTTAAACTCTTGTGGTCAATATATATCTCACATTTCTCTCCGTACAAATAATGTCTCCAAATCTTCAATGCAAACATGATAGCAGCTAACTCCAAGTAGTGCGCTGGATATTGTTTTTTTGCAGTCCTTGAGTTGTCGAGATGCATAGGCGATGACTTTGCTATGTTGCATCAGAACAACTCTTAGTCCATTCAGCGAGGCATCGCTGTAGATCACAAAGTCTCATTTGTTATCTGGCAAGCTTAACACCGGTGTAGTTGTTAACCTTTTCTTCAGTTCTTGGAAACTTTTTTCACATTCTAGAGTCCATGTGTAATTTACTGTCTTTTTTTGTCAGATTTTTCAATGGGATTGTTAGATTGGAAAAATCTTGGACGAATTTGCGATAATATCCTGCTAATCCTAAGAAGCTTCGTACTTCCGTAGGCATCTTCGGATGTAGCTAATGGGTGATGGCTTCAATCTTTGTTGGGTCCACTAATATCCCACATTCATTGATAACATGCCACAAGAATTTCACCTCTTTTAGCCAGAATTTGCACTTCAAGAATTTGGCGTAGAGTTTCACTTATCTCGGCGTTTCTAATGCCATTCTTAAATGTTCAGCATGTTCCTCTTCCGTCTTGGAATAGATGAGAATGTTGTCGATGAACACAATAATGAACTTATCTAGTTGTAGCTTGAAAACTCGGTTCATCAGGTCCATGAAAGCAACTGGGCATTCGTGAGTTTGAACGACATCACCAAAAATTTGTAATGAGCATATTGGGTCCTGAATGCCGACTTAGAGATGTCTTTGGCTTTGATCTTCAGTTGGTGATATCCCGACCTCAAGTCAATCTTTGAAAAGTATATCGCATCCATGAAATAACACTTTATTGTTTGAAGGTGTTCTTAAGGAAACCTTTTTCTTTCTACAATCTATGTTAGCTTGGTACTTGTGCAACTAATCCATGCCTAATATCATGTCAAATTCTCCATATGGGAAAGGTATCAAATTTGCAGGAAAGCCATATTTTTTTCTATCTTTACACTACAATCAGGTAGTACATTATTGACAGTGTGTACCTCTTGGTTAGCTACCATAACTTCTAGAGGTGTTTTTAAGCATTTAGGAGTGATGTTCATGTTTTTAAGTAGACGTTTAGATATAAAGAACCTGGTCGCACTAGAATCAAATAAAGCATGCACTTGAACTTAGTTGACTAGTAGCGTACCTGTAACTACATCATCGGACATCAGCCCGTCCTGAACATTTATATTATAGGTCCTAGCTTGAGGGCAGACTAGTACAGTATTAGCTCTTGTGAAAGGCAACTTGCCTTGACTCTTCTTTTGAGGGAAAGTGGTGGAAATGTGGTCCTCTACACCGCAAGTGTAACATGTTTTCATAGTCACCAAGGTGCAACCAGTGCCTTGAGGTTGATGTTGTTGCTGCTATGGACGATACTGAGGTTGGGTAGTGGCGAGTGCCTGATTTGGGCAGTTTGGCGAGATGTGCCTAGGTTGATGATATTTGTAGCATGTGTTAGTGCCCTTTAAACATGGGGAAGTCCCATGGTTCTTCCCACATTTTTCACAAACAGTACTCTTCTTCTTGTTCTCAATTGCATTGATAACAAAGCTCCCCTTTCTTTTGTTATTATTACTCGGTGTACTTCCTTCATCTTGTTTTACTACAACTGAACTGGTTTGTGCTCTTCCATGTCCTCCATTTCCTTTATTGTTGTAGTTATTGCTATTGGGGTTGTGGTTCCCCTCCTTTTTCCTTCCTTCTGGTTTTCCCCAAGAATTTTACCGCTTTTCTTAGCTACTTTTGTCCTTCGAACAACCTTAGCATAGGTGTCCAGGCATAAGACAACAATCTTGTCGTGAAGCCACGGGTGCAAACCATGTTCAAATATTCTTGTCTTCCTCCTTTCGGTATCTACTAGATGTGAAGCGTACCTTTGGAGTTCATTAAACTTCTTCTTATACTCTTCCATCGTTATATTTCATTGCCTTAGTTCTAGGAATTGTCTCTCTAGTTCATCAGCGGCCCTGATTGGAAAATATTGATTATTGAAAAACTCCTTGAATAAGGGCCAGGTGAAACTTTGATCAATATCAGTTGTTGCTTGCTCGTCTCTGGTTTTCAGCCTCCTAGTCATTTCTAGTAGTTCAATATTTTCCCACCGGTAGTTGGTTTCTCCTATGAGTAGATAGGTGGTGTATTCCATTTTGAGGTCATTAATTACCCCAGAAATGCGGAAAACTTTTTCTATTTCCTTGATCCAAGTTTGAGTTGCAGTAGGACCTCCGTCACCATTGAAGGTAGGTAGGAAACTATTCGTGAAGTCCTAGAATGTCACCCTCCTAGGTTGTACTTGTGGTGGGGGTGGTGGGTTGTTGTTTTGTTGGGCAGCTTCCCTAATCATGTTCTTTAATAGGGTGATAAAATTATCCTAATTTTAATTGTTATTATTGCTTCCCCGATTGTCGTTATGGTTGGTGCTTCCTTGGTTACCTTGGTCATTCGAGTTACGGTTGGCGTTTCTATTTCAGTGGAGTTGAGGTCTTCCCATTGGGGCCATTCTCTAAAAGTTGGAAAAAAAATAAGGAATCATTGCTAAAAGCTTTTCTTTCTTCCTTTTTTTTTTTAAAAAAATTTTCCCACAAAAATCATTCAAAGATCTATTACATGATAAAACAATTTTATCTACTAATGTCATAGCAGAGAATGATGTATGACTTAAAAAAGATTTCAAAATAAAGTCATCAAAATATGTTATCCCTGGATGACTAATTGTGGGGTGGGGTGGGGTGGGGGGGGTTTGAATACAATTTCAACTTTTTCTCCCAATGTAAATATCAAGATATAATTTGTAAATTAATTGTGGCATTAATAAACAAGACAAATTATATCAATCAATGAGAATGTATTTTATTGATATTGGAATATGAAATTACAATCTGCTTATCAAAATTGATACCAGCTTCTGAAATCTGTTCAAGTATGAACAACTACTATCTATAAATGAATTTCTAGCTTCTCAAGTTATGAAAAACTTGCTTCTCAAATTATATGTGAATTTTCTGCGTTAGATTACAGAGTGTATAAATTCTTTCTCTTTCTGTATTTCGTATGCCTCTGTTTTTTTTTTTTTTTGTGTTGTGTATATATATTGACTTGTATATTTTCCACACAGCTTCCTTTTCTGATCTTTTATGTTTTTTAACAATTACTCTGATCAATTAGAGTAGATTCTCTTTATCAGCAGTTGTAACAACTCTATTACCTAACATCTCTGTTAAGTCACATCATTATTACAAAATTTCTTAGCTTTCACAGATTAGCTTCCCAACCTTGTTAATCCAAATGTAACTTTGTTATGGATCTTTGGTCAGCTTCTAGTTCATTTAAGAACTCTGGTAGAGGTGTGATGTGTCAAGTCATTTATCCTTTGATGTGACGTTGTTCATCAGTGGATATTTATCCCCTGATGACTTTGTTCATCAGTGGATATTTATCCCTGACGACTTTGTTCATTAATAGATATTTATCCCCTGATGACTTGTCCCTTGATGACTTGTTCGCTTATAGCTTATCCCTTGACCAGTTTCGTTGGTAGCCAATCTCTTTTTATTGGTCAACCATCCTTATATTAATTCCACCGCCTTAATTTTATCAGCCACATGTCATCTCATATGTCATCTTTAGTTTCTGATCATTTATCCCCTGATGGATAGTCTCTAGTGCCGAGAAATCCATCCCCTGATGACGACAAACCTATCCCCTGATGCCGAACTTGTCCTTTGATGCCCGAGCAATTTGGCGCTTTACAATTTAACCACTGATACTCGAGCACTTTGGCGCTAGTGTAAATTACCCGATGACTTTGGCGATGAGTAATTTTGGGCTTCACTTGACTTCAGCAATAGAGAATTTTTCGATGACTTTGGCGATAGTCATTTTGAGTTTGGCGACGGTCAAATCTTCTCAAGGCTACTTTAATGCATTGGAGTGTATTTGCCTTAGTCTCTGGTAGTTTCAACATTAGTCTCTGATGAACAAATACTTAGTCTCCAATGAACAAAAACTTAGTCTCTGATGCTAATTTTGTTTGACCAATTTTGACTTTTGTTGAACTTTCCAAATGCATTCGTTGTAGTCTCTGATGTTCTCCTGCAGTCTTTGATGATAGTATTTGATAGAACACTACTATAGGTACTTGTACAATTACAAAATCTAACAATTCTAAGTTTATACATCATCATCAAATGCTATAATTCCTAACAAAATATATTTAATAACAAAAGGTTACATCCAATAAAGTTCATAAAAGAAAACTTCTTGTTAACAGAGTCATGAAGGAAAACTTTGAGAGTCATGCCAAAATATTTTTTTTATGGATGCCATAATTATCATAAAAATAAATAATAAAACAAAAGTGTCCCATCATAACAATGTTTACTATAGTGGGTGCCTAATACAGGGACTTTGAATCGAGTTCATCCATTATCCTGTGTGCAAAACGGCACACCTCCTCAACCTTCTCTACAAGGTCGTGCAACAGACGGTCTCAGTCTATCATAGTAGGTTGCATGAGTTTGAAGTAATCATTGACTGAGATCAAAACCTCCATTAGTGTCTCGATGAGGGTCAGGGACACGTCCTGGAATGAAACCCTCCAAAGGTCCAAAAGTCTACTAGTCCTTTGGTGTGCAATTGAGTGACACATCATGGCAGTGTTGCGTGTCGCTATCTTTGCTTGTACAATGTAGGCTCTGCGTTGGAGGTAGAGGCAGAATCCATCTATTAATGGCATAGGCATAGGAATCTCTAGTGGTGGTGTGGCGGGTGGGACGTCTGGTAGGGCGGCTTGCAAATCGGCTGGTGGTGGAACAATAAGTGGTGATACTGGTGCAACAGGTATTGTGTGCACAGAGATAGAAGGAGACTCTGCCTGAGATGGAGCCTGGGGTGAAGAACCCAATTGGTAACGAGGAGGAGAAGGGCTCCTCATGCGAACTGAAGAGTTTGACCCCTCAGATGGGTCAATTAGGTCATGTTCATCTTCTTTTGGGTCTATGGGATCCTGTGCATCTTCTTCTGGGTCAGTGGAATCCTCAACATTGTCATCTGAGATTTGAGGCATCTGAAAATGAAAGACCTGAGTTGGTTTATTCACTCTTTTGCGATGTGTCACACAACATCACGCACAAGGCGGTGGCGAAGGTCCACAGATGACATCCGGATGGAGACGTCTATGGCGATTTGAAAGACATTCGACATTACTTGGAGCAGGTGCAACGGCAATAGCTTGCTCAGGGGATGATACCCTCGTGGCATCAACATCTATAGTGGGGACTTTCTCACTAGAGCATCCCTTGAGTGGAGTAATTGTGCCATTAAGAACATACTCCTCATTTGAGCTAATGATCAGGGGCGCCTTGCCCCTAACATCACACCTCAAAGTCATCTACAAGGTAAACATAACTCATATCAATATCGTCATAAGGTTCATCAGAAGAGTTTGACATGAATACTAGTGCAATGCATGGTATGGTTTGCAATGTGATATCGTGGGGGTCTTTTATCCTAAAAGCTTATATCCTATAAAATCTTATAGCCTCCGGAAGCGGCTAGAAACGACTTGACACTCATTTAACTTTCTTTATCTTCTATTTTGATATTCTTTTCCTTACAATCATTTTCCTTCTTAAGTAAGACTCTAGACGTCGTATTCTACACTCTGGTAGAGACCGCGTCTCATAACTGGTGCTTGGGCTCTGATACCAACAGTGGCGGCCCCAAAAATCTCATACCGGACTTCAGGCACCGTCAATAATTGACAAAAGAAAATAATATCATCCAAGCATGCATGCCATTAAATAAGAGAAATAATAGTAATCTCTATTACATTATCCAAAATAATTGTCTAACAACGAAAGTCTGTGAGGGATCCATACAGGCCTTACAATCTAACATCTCTATAATAACCTGGCTTCACTCTTCCTCTAAATGCCATCTATAGGAGAGCGATCAGGAAGCATTCATCATGCCATTTTTGCTTTGCCTTTATTAGATGGTTTCACCTTTTCGCCATAACCTATAAAACATTTAATAATAGCCATGTGAGTGATTTATGCTCGCAAGTATATAGTCATACATTAGGTGAGCCTTGAAAGATAGATAATTGATAAGGCTTAAGTGTTTGTGAGATTGAGCGGAGATAATGTCGATACCTCTTAATAAATTGAAAAGATATAGCTTCCAGGGTCCCCGAGTGATAATGAGGGATTTGAACCTTTATTTGAAAAAATCTTGAATAATTCATATGTGCCTTGTAACTATGTCCATTGGACTCACATGCCTTTAGGAACTCCATATCAAATAGTATATCAGTTGGCTAGCCTGACCACCATCTGACTTCATTATAATGATATAAATAATCAAAGTAGAAATCTTTTATTTGCGAGGGTTTACCTACCGATGCCTCGGTTTCCATCCCCTATCATTCCTAGGCCCGGGGTGCCAGACAGATGCATCCCACTAGCCTTTAGTTACCCATACGGATATACTTTACAAAAATGGGGTGAAAAAAAATTAAGTGTTTTTATATCCGTATAGGATTTACCTTGGCTTGTTAGCGAATTTGAATAGCTAACATCCGCCCAAAAAATACTTGATTCTAGTACAACATTTTTCACGTATATCAGATCAATCGATTGTACGTTACTTATCTTTGAAGGTATTGATCTTAAAGAAGATAAAACATAACACTGGATATTTACGTATATCGAATGAATGATCATACTTATTAAATGAAAAAGAAAGATTGAGTAACACTTGCCTTTGTCCTTAGCTAATTCTAAATCAAATCACTGGTGAGTGAAAGACTCTGTAAAACATGCACATTGACATAACATGAGAAATTTATGCGTTGGATATAGATATGAGAGTGCGCATATGTGATGTCCTTGTATTTTTAATGTTTTCATATGACATTTGAAATGTTGAGGTTTATCAAATAATTAATATTATCTTAAGTAATTAAAGAAAATAATATTTTACACCTTAAAGCTAGACTGCGCATCAGTGGATAGTCATTGAAGCATAAAAGTGGTTATCCGGGGATGTATTTGTTTGTCAGGGGATGTCTTACCAATCAGGGGATAATTCGCTCGTCAGGGGATAATTGGACATAAGTGGATAAATTGGCCATCAGTGGATAAATTTTGTTCATCACCAAACTCATATGTAATTCATTTGACTACCGGCAAAGTCACTTGGTTGTTGCCAAACTCATCGCCAAACTAAATAGCAAATGCGACACTCAACGCCAAACTCATCGGTGGATAAATTGTTCAGTGCTAAACTCATCGGTGGATAAATTGTTCAGCGCCAAACTCATCGGTAGATAAGTTGTTCAGCGCCAAACTCAACAAGTCAGTGCCAAAGTCATTTGGCCATCAGGGACTAACAAAATTGTTCATCAGAGACTACCAAAAATTTTTCATCAGAGACTAACAAAAATTACTCATTAGAGTCTAACAAAAATTGCTCATCGGAGACTAACTTTTAACCTATCAGAGACTAATTCCATGCAGTCGGAGACTAAGTTAGATCTTGTCTTTGTTACATAGGAGAACTTTTCATTTATTTGTGGATAATGTTTATCAAGGGATAAACCTAACTTAGGGTATTGCCTCATCATCTTTTCTGTAGTGTGTATCATTTCATCTCACAATACCCACACACACATATAGGTGCAAACGAAAACTACTGCAGTCTACTATAGTTTTTATAGTTGTAGAGTCATGCAACTTTTGAAGCCTTATTCTTATGGAGACTGCTAGGCTCCAAGAACTCTGGTTGCCTAAGACACAAGCATGGTGTTTTAGCTACTGATATAAAAGTTGTTTGGAAGTTAATAGTTTATTTAATAGGTGGTCGTCAACATTTCTTACTCTCTTCTTGGATAACTTTTTAGAATATATGACTAATAACTCCTGATGTTAAAAGTACGTTTTAAATAATACTCTTGGAAGTGAGTAAACAAAGTATTTTACAATCATGTCATAAATAAAGGGACAAAATAGTATTGGAAAAGAACAGAACTTTAATATAGTGCTTTTACCTCTATGGCTTTGAAGAAAAAGTTAAAAGCTTGGGCTGCTCTCAAGAAGGACAGTTGCTCTTGAAAGTGAACCTAAAAGTTATGTGGGTGGTCGATTGGATAGAAATTTATGAGAGTAGGGCTATGGTTGAAATCCAAATGATATATTTATATCACTTGCCAAACAACAAGAGCCATTAGATCATTTTTGTGAGTAGTTATTAGTCGTTGGCTATATTGGGTAGTAACATGCCTTAAAATGAAGTGATTGGCTAGATTGGCGGGGGTTGTGGCTGCCAAAAGTCAATCAATCACCTATCATAGCCAACAATCTATTGGACAAAAATCCTTCTCCCGTTGGTGCCTTATGCAACACTCTTTCCTTAAAGAAATATACTTAAAAACATAGTCAGGCAGATATCTGAGAGTGTACTGTTGGAGTTGCCTTATTAGCCGTGGATCACGTGCAACTCAAACCCTGATATAATATAATTATATCACTTACACACATCAGTCCTTGATCAATAATATACACCGTAGTTCTTCCTTACAGTGAATCTTCCTCAAGTAATATTTAATATTATTTCTTATTAGTGCTTGATTAAAATAATCATTTAAAGATTTGAGTTCAAAATATATTCATATTCCTCTGGACATCACATTGTCATAGAAACTTTCATTCAAGATATGAATTAATTATTCATACAGAATGTAAATTAATCCTTCATACATAATATGAATTAATCATTCATACATCATATTCCTATATTTATTTTCAGGTTCTCACAAACACTGAGTAGATTGTGCATTAGGCCATTAACCAGAGCTACATCTTCAATGATGACATTTTCATGAACTACTTTGCCATATCCCATAGTGTATCTAATGTTGTCATCTCCAAAGGACACTTCTGGGTACTCCAAATCTTGGAATTTGGTATCCTAGAGATTCTAGATTTAATCTAATAGGCTATTCAGATGTAGATTATGTAGATTGCAAATTAGACAGGAAAAACACATCATGAAGCTGTCAATTTCTTGGAAGCAAACTAGTGTCATGGTTTAGCAAGAAACAACATTCTGTGTCAACCTTAATAGCTAAAGTAGAATATATTTCTACTGGGAGTTGTTATGCTCAAATCTTATGGATGAAAAATCAACTAATGGACTATGGTATGATGCATAATCAAATTCCTATTTATTGTGACAACACCAGTGCCATTTCCATTGCAGAGAATCCCGTGCAACACTCTAGAACAAAACACATAGACATCAGGGAACATGTGATGAATGGTACAGTGGGACTTCATTTTGTTCAACAGAGGAACAGCTTGCAGACATATTCACCAAACCATTGGATGAAGCCACCTTTAATAGGTTGGTAAGTGAGCTAGGTATGCTCAACTTTGGTGAATAAGATTCTTTGAAAATTTTGTGCAAGTCTGATATTTGCAATAGTAGTTAATTATTTTTTGATGACTTAGTTATTAAAGAATAATTAATAGCTGAATGAAGCAGTTGAAATTATCTTTTAACAAAATTAATTGTTCATAAAGATAATAACATTGTGAAGCATTAGTCAATAATTGTTCTTATTAAAGGATAATTATTAACTCATGATAACAACAGTGACTAATTATCCTACAATAGTTTAATTGTCAGTGGATAATTAACTACTGAGTATAAATAGTAGAGAAACTAATATACTATGAAGGATTTCCTATGTTTAATATTCTTCATCTATTTAAGGATCTTGTCATAGCTGATTCAGGAATTGTCTTAACACTCTACTACTTTATTCTTTATTTCTTCTAATTCTGCTACAATGTAGCATGTTAGTAATAATCCAACTCCTTCTACCTAAGTAGCAAAACCCTCTAAACACAAGTCTATATCAAAAGTCATCTCCTCTATCTCTCAAAAGATAAAGGTTGTAAAAAGAAAACAACTACAACCAAAAATAGTTGAGGGGGAGGGTGAACATTTAGAGGAAATTTAGAGGAAGAAATAAGGAACAATGAGAACTCTTGGAGACTACTTAATATTCTCTCAAAAGGATGTTAAGTTCTAAAAGGAAAAAACACATCTCTAGGTGCAACCTCTCAAAAGGATGTATCTATTAAATATAGTCCACCTCCAAGGACACAGGTATTTGAGTCGACAATAATCCCATCAGTAAATACCTTTTACAAGAAGAAGAAGAAACATGCTCTGATTAATGATCAACCTATCACTAAATGCACACATAGGGTCTCACATTGATGCTTCTCTTTTCTCTATTCCAGAGGAGCAACCAATATTCAAAGTTTATCCTTATTATTTCTTCTTCTCTCTTTGATATTTCTTTAGAAGCAATGGAAAATTTCTTAATTCCATTGGTTTCAGATTCTTTGATAATTTAATCATTAAAGAAGCCAACTCTTGTAGTTGAAACATAAATAACAACTCTTAACTCATCTGTGGATAATACAATTGTATTTTATCAAACATCCACTGATACAAAACACTTCTTATTTTCTACACCACTCCAGTTCACGTACAATAGGAAGATTTTATATTTAGTGAGCCTGAGAGAATTCAAAATGAGAGACAAACCTTGTGTCTGGAAAAAGGTGAGGAAAAATAAATTAAAGAAATTTTTTTGTTTTGGAAAGTAAGTGTGAGAGGCTGATTTGTAAAAGTCAGGCAAAAGGAGAGGGTGTGAGCAAGGATGGGATCCTTGAAGAAATGAATAGAGAGAAATTATTCACAATGCTCATGTATTCTCTAATCCCCAATTCTGACTAGACATTAGAGGATACTAAAGGAAGAACGTGTGAATGTTTGGTTGGATGCAAGCAACGTAAGATTACTGGATAATGCAGAAACATACTTCATATCAGAATATTTGATCACACATGGATCATGTGCAGTTGAACTCACAGACTGTTTTTGAAGCATTGATCAAAGAAAGAAAAACATGACGCTCTAACGTTTCATAATCAATGATCTTCAAACAAAGCTTAAACAATTTCTTCCTACTAGTCAACCTTTAGTGGTGATTTCTACTCTCCAAACATTAAGATGCTGAGGTCAAAAAAGGGGAGAATGATCAAGGCAGGGGAAACAAAGAGAAATTCTGATAAAGACGGGGGGGAAATTGTTAAAAATATTAAAAGATTGATGGATGGGCATTAAGGAATTGAAAAAACAAAACCATCATTGATAAGTTCATGTACAATTATGTTTTTACATGTTTTAAATCAATTCTAAGTAGTGTTGTTATAAGGTTGTGTTTTGACATCATCATCAAATCTTGATTTATGCTTATCATTGATAATCATAAATAGGTGGAGATTGTTAGGAATTATAGCATTTGATGATGATGTACAAACTTAGAATTGTTAGATTTGTAATTATACAAGTACCTGCAGTAGTGTTGTATCAGAGGCTATCATCAGAAACTGCAGAAGAGCATTAGAAACTAAGAGGAATGCATTTGGAGAGTTCAACAAAAGTCAAAGTTGGTCAACCAAAATTATTCTATCGGAGACTAAAATTTTAGCCTATTGGAGACTAAGATTTGTACTACCAGAGACTATTGTTGAAGCTACCAGAGACTATTGTTGAAGCTACTAGAGACTAAGGAAAAGACTTTCTATTGTATTGAAGTAGCCTTAAGAAGATTTGACCGTCGCCAAAGTTATTTGGCTAACGCCAAACTCAACATTACTCAACACCAAAGTCATTTTCCTATCGCTAAAGTCGTCGGGAAAATCAACAACAACGCCAAACTCAAAATGACTATTGCCAAAGTCGTCGGGCAAATCAATGACACCGCCAAACTCAAAATATCTATCGCCAAAGTCATCGAAAAATTCTCTATTGTTGAAGTTAAGTGAAGTCCAAATTACTCATCACCAAAGTCGTTGGGTAATTTACACTAACGCCAAAGTTCTAGGACATCAGTGGATAAAATGTGAAGCACCAAAGTGCTCAATTGTCAAGGGATAAAGTTCTCAGCACTATGGGACAAGTTCTTGGCATCAGGGGACAAGTTCTCGATGTTTGGGGATAGATTTCTCGGCATCAAGGATAGGTTTCTCGTCATCAAGGGATGGGTTTCTCGGCACTAGAGACTTTCCATCAAGGGATAAATGATTAGAGACTAAAGATGACATATGACTAACAAAGTTAAAGGTGGTGGAATTAAGATAAGGATGGTTGACCAATAAGGAGAGATTGACTACCAAAGAAGCTTCAAAGAAATAAGTTATACATACACACACAAGTATAAAAGACTACAGGTGTGAACAGCACAAAGATAACTTGTACAAATAAGTTATAATTACACATAAACATGCTTATAAAGCTGCAAGTGTAAAACTTGCAAGCCGCAAATATGAAATACTACATAAATAACTTATGCAAACTTGAAGAAGAAATTCATTGAAGCTGGACCAATAAAGTCCAGAGAAGCCCACAGAGATAAGTTATATGCTGCTGATAACTTATATTGGGAACTCCATGAAGAAAATAGGGAGCTGGTAGAGTGAATATACACCAGAAAAGTCAAATAACAGGCTGGCATCCAAGAGAGGCTGTACAAAAAAAAAAAAAAAGAAAGTTGTGTGACAGAGTTGCAAGTACCAATGAACAACAAAGATATTTTTGGTAACAACTCAGAATAAAAGCTTGGAGAACATGGAAGCTGTGTCCATAAATAGACACAAAGCAACTGAGGAAAAGATATCTGAGATACACAAAAAGAAAATCATACATCTTAGAATACATATTATCTTAGATAGCAGCTGTAATTGTTTTTACAGAAAAAGAAGAAAGTTATTAGAACTTGAGAAGCTATAATCAATTTACAGAAAAAGAGAAGCTGATTTTTTTTAAACAGAAGAAATTGTAAAGATTCAATTTAATTGACAATAACATCCTTTATTGCTGATTTCCATTTATATCTTGTAATTTTGCTTTACTATTTCTATTGTTTTTATCATTTTAGTAAAGTGTTATAACTATTCTTGAAAATTAAATTGTTCATAATAGTTTGATTTAAAAGAAAAGTTGGTAATTGTATTCAACACCCCCCCCCCCCCCCCCCCCGCCGCCGCCCCCCTTCCCTTCCTTCTTCAATTACTCTAAGGGACAAACAATATCCTCCCAATAGGATATTGACCTTAATAAGGAATTAAGCACACCTCTAACTGTTTCTTCTCATTAGAAATCAATTATTAAACAAAGTCCCCAACTAGGGACAAAGTTGAGTGAGGCACAAACATTGACCACAAAGCCTGATGAAACTCTCATCAGGGTCTCTGAGTGCCACTTGTAGATAACTGACACAGTGAATGCACACAAAACTTCTTTTGGTGGATCACGCCCTCACTCTGTCGTCCAGCCAACACTCCCCTCTACACTTCTTCCCTCTTTTTCTTTACCTCAAATTTCTTCAGATATCATGACACAAACTCTACATGTCATGACATCAGATCCTCCATTCTCTTGCTTTATAGAGGAGCTAATTCTAGTTGATCTAGTGATTGAGAATCATGATTTACTAATGATTGGTTCTTTCCTAAATGATTCAATCACCGATGCTTACTTAGGGGATATAAGAATCAATGTAAATACTTCCTCAATAGATACTTATACATCCCCAATTGTACATACACATAAATCTCCTTCTTTTTCTCAACTCTTAACTGTGGATACACTTGTTGCAAATGTCTTATTAACTTTGTCCACAATTTATGAGACCACAACCAATAGGAGCCCAATTACGACAATTTTGAGTGAGACTGAGAAAATATCTAGTGAAGAGAGACAAGGTCAACCCCATGCGAGGGCCTTGGCAAAAGGAGAGACAGATAGTACTGCCTTAGAAGGCAATGAAAAATGAGAGATACAGAGTGATGCCTTAGAAGGCACAGAAAAAGGAGAACAAGAGGGAGATAAAGATGAGATCCTTGTAAATAAAGAACGTAAAGAAAGTATACATATTGTACATACTCCTAGTTATTCAAGTAGTGATAAAGATGACACTCTTGTGGGTGATTTTTTATAACCCATGAGAGTTGATTTTTATTATCAGAAGAATCAATTGTCTAATACAATCAAGCTTCTCAAATATGAACTCTCATGTGCCACAGACCTTGTCCTAGTCAAGATTCTAAAATCACAGATCATGCTAGATCAATCTATGGATGTTGAGTCTCACAAGCTACAAAACCTATTCACAGAAAAGATTACCCATGTACAAAATGTTGTAGATTCTTTTGCCATCAGCCATTCTTTGCTCAAGTTCAAGAAGCTCCATGACAGTGTTGACCAATAAATATCTTTATTCAATGCTAGATTGACAAGGATGGAAACTCTACAACTCACTATGGCTGACAACCTATAACAAATTCTTCAAGTCATTACCCCACAATCAACTTCCACTGATGATGCTGCCAAAAAGGGGGAGAAATCCTCAAACACTTTATCATGGGTTGTTGCTGAGAAACCTCAACATCAACAATCAAGGGATATGACTATTCCTTCTTCACAACAAGCTCCAAAGGCCAAGGAAAAGGGCAAAGGTGTCCTGATTGAAGATACTAAAAAGAAAAACACCATTCAATTAGGACAACCTAAGCTACTTAGAGATGCCATGAAGATACCTCACTTTCTAACACCCGTTGAAGCATTGATTGATAGGAAACTAGAGCTGGTCTTCCTTAGGACAAGAAACTAGTGGAAGCTGATGCACTCTATGCATAACAACTTCAACAAGAGGAGGAATTGGTAGTGGAGAAGGAGAATGAAGAAAAGAAAAGAGGTGTAAAGCCAAGGGTCTCAAGGAAAAATCAGTCCAAGCAATCTTAAACCCCAAAAGGTGCATCAGGGGATAAAAGTAATGAAAATTAAGCATCCCCTGATGTTACCAAACCTGAGTCATCTAGATCAAAAGCTCAAGCACTTACTCCTGCAACAAATGGACCACCCACCTTGGTGGAATTTTTAAGGGATGACAGATACAAGAGCTTAACATTTATGTACTCAATAAAATGCATAAATTTCAGGGCAAAGAGCAACAAGGAGAAGATCATTGTCATCCAAATGAAGAATGAATATGTGTTCACAGTCACTTTTGACTGGTTTAGGAGGATGGATGCTATGCAGTTGACACTTATCAAGAAAATAGTGACAGATACAACAGTGCTAAATAGAGACTTAAGGGGTGTGATTGACAAGCTGAGGCAAGTCATCAACAACAACAGAAATTTGCCCACAACTATAGAGAAACCATTGAAATTATTCTACAAAGCTGCTGATGGGCAAGAAAAACATATAAGGATAAATGATGTTGATGAGCTTGACCTTGAGGAGGAGATGCATGTTCTATGCCAAATTAGTAATCATAGGAGTGAATATGTCATCAAGTTCAGAGTCACTTTAGTTAGAATGGTATTGAAAGAGATTGAAGAAGCCAGAGTTTATGATAGGAGCTTAGCAGTTGTAAGGGATGTTCCCCCAATAAAATGATTCAAAGAATATCCAAAGATGATCATAAACCCCATGGGCGTTGAGTTCAAAAATACGGAAGGGAAGATTATCACCTTTTACTGGTCACAACGTGCTGCGGCCAACATGGAAGAGATTGGGCCTATCCTTGAAGCTTTGGAGCATAGCAAGAATGTCAACATTGTCAACTTTAGGAGATTACTGCAAAAAGAGCTGGAGACACTAAAGACTGGTGGTGAAGACAAAAGACTCAGGATTCCATATTAAAATCCTAAACAGAGAAGACAATGCCTTGGAAGTGACTCTCAATCTATTGAATCAAGTTATCCATTGCCCTTTGTTACAAGCTCAACAAAAGGAAGATCCTGAAGTCTGAGTGGTAATCACTTGTATCATTCTTGTATTAAGTTGTATATAGTTATTCTTTTTACTTGTACAAATACACATAGATAAATGCAAATGCATTTCTAAACCTTATTCTTTTTTGTTAATAATTTTTGGGTTTTGACATCATCACCAGTACATAAGTTAGATTTATAGTTATCAAATTGATAAACACAAATAAGGGGAGATTGTTAGATATAAATGTTGTTGATGATGATTTTGATGTTGGTAAATAAATTTGCATTTGTAAATACTCAAGGTATTTTATAAACCTTAGTACACTTGTACAAATAAATATTTACTGATGGACAACTCAGTCCGTCAGGGGATGACCTTAAATACACTAGACAAGTCATTAGTGCATATTTAAAAAGGCCTTGATAGTGTCAGTGAAAGTCTGTTGTTACTTAAAGTTTAAGAATTCCGCACATCAGATGTTCTAGTAAAAACCAACAAAGCATCAGTGGTTAAAGGAGTCAGTATTTGAAAAGGCATCAATGGAAAAGCCCATCAGAGGAAGCCTAAAATACTGTGTCAAGGGATGATACTATTAAGGGATGACACTGTCAGGGGAACCCATCAAAGGAAGCCTAAACTCGGCATCAGGGGATAACCCGTCAGGGGAAGGCTAAACTCGGCATCAGGGGAACAACCCGTCATGGGAACCCATCAGGGGAAGTTTAAACACTACATCAAGGGATAACATAGATGGAAAAACCTATTAGGGGAACCATTAGGGGGAATGCTAAACACTGCATCAGTGAATGTCATCAGTGGATAATGAAGCACTAATTAAGTCTCCATCAGGCCTTGTCATCAGGGGATCCAGAATCACTGATCTTTAATATCAGGGCTTGTTATCAGGGGAGAGTTATGATAAAGTCCACTAACTGGGAAGATATTCCTTGAAATATGGTGGTCCAATAACAATCTTTACACTAGAAATGCATGGAGAATAAAGACAGAAACAGAAGCAACAATAGTTAATAGTAGTGTGACACGTGTATCTCTGAAAGGACAATGACAGGACATACTGCGGCTATGTTAAAAAATTAGCACATGGGTTCTACAACTGTTCTCCTATATATATAGAAAGAGTTGTTACACGAAACTACCAAGAAGTTGAGAGAGATAAAAGTAAGAATTAGAAAACCTAAGATCAATCTTTTTCAACATTCACACACGAGAGAGAAGCTTTGTAATTTTTCTTGAGAGAAATATTCAAAGAGAATTACGTAGCTAGTGTGTGAGAAAAGAAGCTGTAAATCTTTACAGAATTGTAGCTATTTATCACTTTGTGATTATAATAAATTCCCAGAAAAACCCAAGTTATAATACAACTATTTTAACTTGAATCTGTGTGTTTTCATATAAAATATCCTTTTTGTTTTTCTGGATATTGTAGTTATTCCAACATATGCTTTTCAAGCTTAAACAGTTCAAAAAAGTTGTGGTGTTTGTATTCAACCCCCCTTCTACAAACACTTTAGCTTGTATTGTTCTAAGAAAGTCTAACTCAAGCTGAATAAATAATTCTTATTTTCTATAAGTATGTATATGAAACAATTATCTATACATAAGAAGAAAAATATAAATACTTGCCTTGAGTTGGGTGATAACTTCTATCTGACTTAAGTGATATTGTGAGATCTGTATTTGGTGAATGAATAATTTGAATTTAGCATTATAACTAATTCTAGTGCATAAGATCTAATAAGCAGTAGATAGTTGAATCTGCTGGATAGGGATAATTAGATTAATTTGCTTTTAGTTGCTCTATAACTTTGTGTTGATGCAAGTTTGACTTTGAGATTGGGACATAAAGATTGATTAACTGATGATTGCATTATGTCGTGATATTGTCCATCATTAGTAATTTTAAACTATTAAAATTATTAAGTTCAATGCATTTTGTAACATGTATTTGTTATTGTTGGATGGGTATTGTGATGGCCTCAAAAATCCCACACGGGACTTGGGCACCGTCAATAGAGGGAAAACAGACAACATAACACCCATTCATCATTAATGTAATAAGGTATTAATAGTACATCCTTATGAAATTCAGAGTATTAACATGAAGCGAAAATTAATCTATTATAAAAGTTGTAACTATCTTCCTTTAGGTGCTCCTTATAAGTGGAACATTAGAGCTTAACGACCCACCCATGTAAGGGACACAACATTCTCATTCATTTGCACATATATAAGATTGAAAAATAACTAATAAATCAAAACTCAGTTATATCCATGCACTTTCATTCATAACTTGTTAGCGGAAATTCAAGCATAGCATTGTGATTTACAAGGAAATTTAAACGTAAAAGTCATAACTTTGTACTCATGTCGAATCAATTGATCATGCGTTTAACTGAAATAAGCATAAGAGTGAGTATATATTTTCCTTTGTCCTTAGTTGCGCTAATCTAATTCACTTGCCTGGTGAAATACCTCTGTAAAACATGTATGTTGACATATCATGAGATGAGTATATGCAGATGTGATGTTGTTTGTTTTCTCTCTACTAACGGTGCCTAAGTCCCATGTCGGATTTTTGGGGCCGTCACAATTGGTATCAGAGTCGTGTCCAGCAGGAAATGTTTCGTGAGAAAAATCGCCCAAGATTCAACATCCTTACTCCGAGAAGTGCCACGGTACTTTTTGGATCCTATGAATAGAAGATGGTAGAATTAAAGTATGTCTTGGAATAGAGGAAGAGAGGCTATTAAAAATTTAGCGCTATAATTTGAGTTGTAAAGGAATGAGGATATTAGAGGAAATTTGCTCCGCGCTAGAAATTTTATAACACCACTCGAGTGACCTTGACGTCTGCCTATCTGGAGAAAAATAAATAAGTAATGAAATGTTAAATTTTTCCTTCCTTGTAAGGAAAAGGGAAATGACTGCTAACAATTGTTGTAAATATAGACCATGTTGAGATGATGACCTGGTAGGATGAGGAAGAATGCCACACCCAATGAAAGTGACAAGGAATGAGAGGGGGGGGGGGGGGGGGGGG